>JAYMTA010000293.1:0-32197 GCA_036897625.1 Pelargonium cotyledonis | reverse complement strand
TATATATGTATGTATATATATATATGTATGTGTATATATATGTATGTATGTATATATATATATGTATATATATGTATACCATGCATGTAACGTAATGTAATGTAATGAAATGAATATGTTTAATATGTTATGTACAGAGTGGAGACGTTGGGGATAGGGAGTTGGGCCGGAAAAAGTAAGGTGGCCGGAACTGTGCTGGGCATCGCCGGAGCAATGGTGTTCACCGTTTACAGAGGAGCAGAAATCAAGATGTGGACGACCAATATAAACCTGGTGAGACATGATCATAGTACCATGCAAACACCACACCATGTTGTTGTTGGTGACAAGATCTTGGGCTCTTTCTTGGCACTGGCCAGCTGCCTTTCCTATGCATCTTGGATGATCACTCAGGTGAATATACATATATGTCAATTTCATTGCCAGCTTAGATTTAACGTAAATTTGATTTGAATCGTGGATTCTCTTTTTGGTAGTAAGGAGTGGTCCTTTTGGATTAAGCATTTCGTTTCCTTCATCGAATGCATTCATGCAACGATCCTCATTATATCGAGTTAAACAGTCTAATGATAAAATGACACATTCTACTCGAGGAGTCAAAGTCTGAAAACAATAAAAGTTAAAATTGTATCACGGCCCTCAAGACCAGACTATTAAGAGATTATTTCTCAAACCTGACTCCAAGACACGTGAAGCCTCCCCGCGGAGCCCTACGAGGATCTTCCCACAACGGAGTCTCCAATGAGCTTCCTACAAAGCCCGTGAGACCTTTGTTCAATACTGTGTAGACTTTTCAACTAGCCCGTGCAAACTAGCACTCCATGAACTAGCTTCTAGAAATACTTTCAAGAGTACTTTTAACGTAAATTTTTTTTATGGCACTCTTGACAAAACCACCATATGACGGTGCTCCCAAAAGTACTCTGATGTGACTTTCAGGGGAGCTCCCGCACGAGAGATCTTCCCAAATTACTACCGGCGGTACTCCATAGAGTACTCCCACACAAGGTACCACCGTGGCACCTTAGGCACTCCCAAAAACTACTCCAACAATAAACATCATCGCCCCAAAAATTTTCTATATAGAATACCAATATCTTTTAAGAGAAAACTACAATACCAAATGTTGTTTTATGTTTTCTTTTCTCTCTCTTTCAATGAAATGGTGTTTTGTGTTTGAAATATTATACTAAATTGTAGGGAATGTTTTGGTGATGAACAGGCGAAATTGGGCAAAAAGTACCCATGCCATTTTTCTAGCACTACTATGATGTGCGGTTTTGCATCCGTACAAGCCTCGGTTTATGCCATTTGTATGGACAGAGACTGGTCCCAATGGAAGCTTGGCTGGAATATTACACTTTATTCTGCTGCTTATACGGTAATATATATTTTACATACACTTTTGGACCTACCTTACATATTTTTACTGTGGGAATACCAAATAATGCCATCAAAACATTAGCATTGGGTTTTGAAATCATAGTTTCATAATTTAGATTTGACAATTCGTGTCGTAACACTACACACAATATAAAAATTAATTAGTATGTATCGCTCACGCATTTTGTAATCGTGTCGTACTCATAAACTAAACATGATTGCAGGGAGTGTTTGCCACGGGAATTATGGTGACTGTCATAGCTTGGTGCGTCAGGGAAAGAGGTCCCTTATTTACTACCATTTTCATGCCTCTTTCTCTCGTATTTGTGGCACTCCTCGGATCTCTTATATTGGACGAGAAGTTATATTTAGGAAGGTTCGATCCATATCTCGCATCACATTGATTATATAAACGTATCAGTACTCATCATGTTCTTAACTTTTCTTAATATATAACATTTCAAAGTTTATATATACGTTGTAACATATATAATTACATGCAGCTTCATAGGATCGGCACTAATAGTAATTGGATTGTATCTTGTGCTGTGGGGAAGACGGAAGGAGATGAAGAGACTAACGCAACTAGCTCCGGCAGCAATTCCGACTGACGTCGAAATCGCTGTCTTGTCTTCATCATCATCCACAGCCTCTAAATATTCTGTAAATCACATCCCTATTTAATCATCAAAACCAATTAATATGCATATATAGTTCCCAACTTTTATACATAAGTTGTTGGACACTAATTAAGGTCTAAGCTATGTATAAATCTTAATTAATTACTATATATATAGAATATAGATTATGTATTGTTCTTCACGTCCTTAATGAGTAGATTATATGTTATTTTCCATTGTTGTACAACAATCAGTACATGAAACTCGAACGCCAAGCCAGCCTTTGCATGATTTTAAAAACATGATCCACATTTTGTGGATTTTATATCCACTCAACTTTTTTTTGCTTGAGCAAGAAAGGACATGGCCCCAAATTTCTAGTCAACCTTCCATATATTGACATGACCTTCACCAATCTTCTTGATAATTTGGAATGATATCAACTCAAGTTAGGCAGCCCAAGCCCAGCCCATTAATTTGATTAGCCAAGAAACACTGCAGCATAATAAAAAGAAAATGTTGAAATAGAGAGAAGGTTGTTGATTATTGTTTTGTGTCTTCTTCCTCCTGTGGTACATGCTTAGGCATGCTTCTTCTTCTTTCCTGAAACTGACTATATTGGATGGTTTTTTTGGAGCCTAACTGACCTGGAATCATGCTTTATCTGTACTAGAAATTGTGAACATAGTAACTTGATTCAGTTTATCTATTAATTGTTGTTCTTCTCTATTTTTGCTGGTATTGTTGGTTGTGAGAGTATAAGGTCATACCATAATTACAAATTATTTTAAATTCTCCACTTATAATCTGTAGATCCAACACATGCTAATTTGTTTAAAATTTTCTCTGCCATAACTGTTTTTTTTTCTAGAATATTTGCAAGTTGTTCTTTGGTTCTTAATCAAGTGAAATTCAAACCTGAAATCTCTTTCAACAAAACTTATTGATTCTCTTTATTAGTTAAGAGATCGAAAGCAACTAGCATAAGCACAGTAATTACTATGAAACCCAAATGCAAAAGCTAAATTTGACATTAATTTTAAATTAAAGCTACATTGAACCAAACTAATGTTCTAAATAAAGTCCTCATATTGGTCATCTCCTAAAACCCGTAACTGATAATTCCATCTACATATTGCTTCAAAACAACACAGAATCAACATCTAAGAATCATGCGTTTGGAACAAACCACTGAGTGTCATCAATGGCATTTTCCAGCGGTGGATCGTAGTATATTAAGCCGTTTGACTGTATGGAACCGCCATTATTACCAACGGAGAAACCATCACCAACACCACCAAGTACAGTATAATACTTCAAGCTTGTGCCGTTAGTGAAGCCTACATCATCACCAACACCACCAACTACAGTATAGTACTGCAAGTTATCGCCACCATAGGAGGGTATAACATCCACACCACTACTAAGTAGAGTGGTATAGTACTGAAAACTCCGGCCATTATAGGCGGCCACCGCATCACCACCGGCACCGCCACCATAACCATGTAGAGGAGATAAATATTGAACGTTACTGCAAGAGGAGGAGGCATCAATTTTGGGAAATTGCTCTTCAATATCGTTAAAATGTGTCTCCATGTCCGGTCTCTTATTCCCCAACAAGCCCTCATCAATATAACTTGGAAACGGAAGAGGAGGATAGTTCTGTCCGTACATGGCGCCTCCGATACTGAGCATCTTATTCAAGCTGGCTAGTTCTTTCTCTCCGTTCTTGATATGTACCATCCTCGCCGCCGCTTCAAGTTTAGCCTCCAAGAACCCCACAAGCCGCCGGAGCTGATTCTCCGGCAGCGCGTCCAGTCGACTGTCCCAAGTCGGGTACTCGGCCTGCCAATTCTTCTTGCGCTGCTTGAGGATCTCACTCTCGATCTTGCTCTTCCGGCTGACAAAGAAATCGGAGAGATCTTGACTATGTTTGCTCCAGCAACCGGTGGACCTGTGGAGGATCCTCCGGACCTCTTCCGGGCCGGAAGGCCAGGTTTCGACGCCTTTGGGTCCGTAGGTGATGACACACGCATCGACACCGCAAAGGGTTGAGAACTCGTAAGCTTTTTTGAACAAACCGCTCTTTCGTTTCTGGAAGGTCGTGTTTCTGTGCCTGTCCTTCGTTATGGGCTGCAATGGCAGCTTTGCGCGACCCATCTCTTTGATCTCAACAACAAAAGAAAGAAAACATTAATCAAGACATGATCATATGTATGTTAATATAATAATATTGTAGATCGATGCATGTGCATGGCTTGAACGTTAATGGTTGTTTTCTTTTAACAGGAGAGAAGAGCAGAGGAAGAGAGAAAGTAGCTTTAGATTTGATGGTGGAGACGATATATATATATATATATGGTACAATCAAGGAATTAATTTTCCTTAAATAAGACATTGTGGTATCAAAAGATTGTTTTAGTGTCGTGAATATATGATTCTACGTAATATTCTTGAAAACAGGGTCAACTTCATTTGTTACCTTATTTAATCAAATCTTTCACATTAATTACTTATTTCAACAGTGAGTGGCTTCCCAATCGAACCGGTCATACGGCGGAGAACGCTGGCCGGGGATTTTGCCCCATCCAAGGGTTTGGTGTATCTTTCAATCTGCTATTGAAAAATAGAGATTTTTTTTTTTAGGTTGAAAACCACAAAAATTCATTAAATATATGAAAACACAATAATTAGTAATTTAAAAAATGTCCCAGTTGGTTAATCCAACTTGTGTTAGTGAGAGAAGGTCTCAATATCAATCCTCACTCAACACATTTTTTTGTGGTAGTGGTGTAAGAGACCATTTTAACGAGGTAAAGTGCCAAAAAAATCTAGGTTAAGGTTAAAAGACATAGTATCTTTCTGAATAAAAAAATGTCCAATGTTAATTTATATTCTAGCCAAAAACATACAAATTATAGGCACTGAACTCTAGAGTATGGACGCATCGGACGGTATACATGAGAACTATTGATGCATGTAACATAATGTGTTACTAACAGATATATAAACAATATATAAAAAAAAAAACTCGCGACCTGTAACCAAAATTTTCGTCACAAATTTATAAATTTCAATCGCAGAATATAATTTGTGACATAATTGTTTAGGTTGTCAAAAATAATTGTAACTGTAACGGAAAATATGATTTCTGTCACAATTTTTAACTAAATTGTGACAAAAAAAAAATCACAGATTTCCGTCACAATTGCAACTTTTTTTTTTTTGTAGTGATATGGTAACTAATATATAGTTTATTAAAGTATTAACCCTTCTTCTTACTGCATTTAAACTAGAATACTCAAGATGAGCTTCATGCTCATTTCACATTTCATGTTTTCTTCATATTTTGAGATATAGTGCACATTGTAGGCTAATTGTGGGCTTGACTTCAGTTCCTAAAAGTACACCGTCTATTTCAACTACTAGTTACTCAAACATCAAGTGCCGCGTCGGGTGACTCTCCCGTGCATAGGAAGCGTAGTCTAAGGGAAATAAGTACCCAGAAGTTCTCGATGCCCTATTCTTCGATTGTGTTAATATCTGGAGGTCTTCCTCCAAACTCCTTTGCTGGAGAGTGCAACGCATGAGTAGATGAGCACGAACAATGGAGCAAGTTGAAGAACAAGATATAGTGCAAAACTTGGATTGGAGTCTTTGAGTTTACTAATGAAATTATCTCATTTTAAGGTCAAAGAATGTACTCCCTCCGTCCCAAAAATGAGTGTTCTTTCTACTTTGAGAAAAATTAAGAAGTATTTAATTAGTATGGTAAGTTTACTATTGTATCCTTATGATCATGTGTTGAGAGATCTTAACTAATTTTTATTAGAATATTATTGACAATTCATACATAACTAACTTACTAGAAAAGAAAACAAACACTCATTTTAAGACAAAAATACAAGAGAAATAAGATATTCATTTTGAAACGGATGGAATATATTAAACCTAGAACTATTTTCTCTGAGTTGTCTCTAACATTGAAAATAAAAACTCAGTTTCTAAGTACATTTATAGAACTTTACACATCAGTAATAAGATTCTTTAAATGGAGAACAAATCAAACTCTTTAAGTGGAATGAGATACCTTAATCCTTGTAAACACTTTATGATATAAAGTTTTACCAACTCGTGCAACGTACAATATTTTAAACTAATTGTTAGAAAACTCATTGACTGGAAATCTTTATTCTAAATATTTCGAGTCAAGAGAAACATTGCACATCTCAAAACCTAAGAAATATTACTTCCTATTTGAAAATAAGCGTTTTACTTAAATTTAAAACGAATAAAAGAGAAGTCAGTTGAACATGCACTACATGAAAATAGAGCTGGCAATTTTGGCCCAATCCCGCCAACTTACTTCTTTCTTTTTTGGTAGACATCCCGCCAACTTTTGAATCAGACAAACCTACACGATTCAAAATATTTTATACCTAAACATTGATATCCGGCCTAAAACCCAAAGTACTAAAGGTATGGTCGGGTTAGGCTTCAAGACTTCAACAACCTAAACTTGGTCTGAAACCCAATTTGTCAACTCTAAATTGAAATTTAGCTCATACGTACACACTCTAACACATTTGTTAGAACGGAGCGACTCACTACATCTAGAATTTTCCTAATGTGTAATAATCTCATTAATGACTATACTTAAATCAAATAATTTATGACTTCAAATCCTGATACTCTTTCAAAACCTGAGGGGCAACACTATGTCCATGACATGAGCTTCAGAAAACCAATGCTGTATTTTATATTCTACAAATGAAAGAAAATATAAAGTTAGTCAAAGATGAAAGTATTGAAATATCTTGCCACTGTTTGATTGGCCTAAAATGATTCTACCCATTACCAGGCAACAGCTATTTAGCCCCCAATGCCATACAGCCTGTGAAGCATTTTCAGACTTGCAATTATCAACAAACCCACCTTCCAACAGTAGTGAATAAAATAAAGGCTACAAAAAACAAACACATGTGCTGATGCACCTCCAACCCACAACCACTAGGACCCCACTAAACCCCCCTTGCTTGACCTTTCTATGGCTCTAAGGTCATCTCTAATTTCATGTGGACCAATGAATCAATTATCCTTTCTACTAGCATGTTATGTGCTTATGGTAGGGTCTGTTTTACCTTCAATGCAAAACACTATTTTGAAATGGGAAACTTTGTTTTGTGTTATTAAACAAAAAACAAAGAAACAAAATTAGGGAAATTGTTTCTTCAGAAAGACAGAACCAGTTTAAGAATTTCCATTGGTATTAGATATGTGATTGTGCGACCAAATTGCCATTCGTGCACAATCACCAGCGCTTCCCGTGAGAACCGCCACCCTTGTTCTTCCCGAAGAAGGTATTCTTGGGTTTTGGTATCTCGTGAATATCCATCACCTGGATCGTTCGTTGTCTTTTAGCTTCAGAAAGTACACACACCAAACAAACCAAACCAATCAGTGTAAGCCCCAGATAAGCAACGGTTAGTAACTGACTGCTTAGAACTGAAAACAATTGGAAGTAATCAAACCATTTTCGGCGTCCTTATAATTTGCTTGAAGCCGCTTACTAGCTGAAGCTAGCCTATCCATGTCAATGTTGGCATCTCTCGGTCTCTGCCAACAACCCCATAAGAGCAATTTCAGCAAACCCAATTGAAAAAGTTTGTATTTTTTTACTTGGTTGCTAAGAAAAATAAGAAAAAGAGAAGATTAAAAGGTTTCTGGAACCTCAAATCTTTTCTTTCCTACAGTTAACAAAGCAATCCCACCAAAAACCATTGTAGACAATAGTTTGGCATATTCAGTATATGTACATTATGAGAAGCAGAATTAGCTGCGGGGACTGATTGAGCTGCCGGTCTTGGTGGAGCTTCTTTTCGAGTAACTGAGGTAGGCTTCGGTTCCGGCTCTGAGTAATTCCTGTCGGATCCAGAGCTACCGTCTACACGTAGGGTAGAAGCAAGAACAAGACACGAGCCTTACCAAGATTAATCAAATGCATACAAAAAAAAAAACAATTGTTCATATAAAACTGACTTCGAATTTGATTCTATACTCACTGTTGGGATTTGGAGAGTACGCAAAATCAGGAACCTAATCAAAGAGACAAGAATCTTAGAAAGAAAAAATTATGAAAACCCAAAAAAAAAAAAATCAACTTTTCAAGAGAAAGCAATTAGCTGGAAAAAAATTGCTTTCACCTGGTGATGACCATTTTGGGGAAGTTTATGCGGGGGCGAGTCTCCATCAGCTGTTACAACATTAGTTAAAGCTTTCTCATATTCATCTCTTTGAAAGTAATGTGAATTCCACTAATTTGCAATTATTTCCTGGAAAAGAAAGAAAGTGATTCACAAGGTTATAGTATTACCCATAACTTCAGAGGATGCTGCCAATTGCCCAGTATGATTCAACTTCACCCATTCATTCACAGTTTCTTTCCATTTCCTGGAAACAAACAGCCAAATCAGCTACTTTCTCTTTAACCATTTGATCCAACACATATATACAAATTTGATTTTTTGAATTTGTATAAAACCTGACAAGATCCTTCACGAATCTCTGCACCTCGCTGGATGGATGTTTCCGCAATCGATTCACGTACCTTCCAATATCAGTTTCCTGGAAACCGAAAATGGCACAACAACTAGAATCAAGAATTGAATGCAAAGCTTCAAAGCAGCTGGAAGTTGGTCACAAATTACCTGGAGAGCTCCAAATGTTATATCCATATCTGCCAAACTTTGAAGCAAGTCCATCAAAGCATCTTCAGTCTTCAACCCAGAATTCAAATATAAAAATTCATATCAGACCCAAACAAAGAGCAAAAAGGAAAATGAACAATTGAAAATCGGAAACAACAAAGCACCTGTCCCGGCTCTTCCAGTTGCTCTTTGATTTCTAGAATCCTCTTCTGCTCATCGTCGAACAGACCACCGTACGGATCCAGGTCCTCGTCCTCCCCATCAGGCGAGAGCGGCGTGTGAGGCGACCGGTCTTTCTGTTCTTCGGGGCTGCTCTCCGACCTCCCCTTAACCTCGCCGCGGCCGTTAGCAGCGAAACCTCCCACCGGCGCGTCGCAGTTTCTACACCTGACCGGCGCGTAGAGCCTCTCGACGATTCCGTCTCTCCGGTTCTTCAGCTCGCTCCTGCAATCCGATGCAGCAACCGAAATAGCCGCGTCGATGAAATCCCAGACATCGACACCAGTACTATCCAAAACAGATCGAAAATCATCCAAATCCATCTCCCAACTCCCACACCGAATCTCAATCCTATATCGATATCAACCGCGAAATCAAATCCAAGAGAAGGTCTGAGAATTACGCTACGAATCCTTGTTTCCGATAAATGACGTCATCAGATCTAAAATTGGAATCATTCATTGCCAGAGCTTAGCGAATCGAAGAAAAGAAAGAGAAGAGAGAGGCAAAGGTTGAAACTTGAAAGGGAATAATAGGGACCCAAACCTATCTCTCGTAGGTGGTCAATGCGGTGTAGAGGAACTGAAACAATGGAGTGTATGTTTTCTCGG
Source organism: Pelargonium cotyledonis (assembly GCA_036897625.1). NCBI lineage: Eukaryota > Viridiplantae > Streptophyta > Magnoliopsida > Geraniales > Geraniaceae > Pelargonium > Pelargonium cotyledonis. The sequence continues at coordinate 22,657 of JAYMTA010000293.1, read as the reverse complement.
CCCTCCAGGAGATAGAAACTACGTACATGTGTTTTCTTTTTCTGTTCTTTTCTCCTTTGACGTTACAAAAACCAACGTAGTTCTTTTCCTTTTAATTTTAGAATTAGGAAAGGGAAAAAATCGGAACGAGTTATCGCGAGTACGTTAGTTATTTTTTTTTATGTTTTGAGAATAAATTATTCGTGATTTGACAAATAAGTATGGAAAGCATGATGGAAGCGTTATCGATCCATGTGACGCTTAATTGGATCGTGGAATAGGATTGATATGAACATCTAGCCGAGTCTACCGCGTTTTTGGTGGTTCAATATCTGTAAGTTGGAGGTGAGGACACCATCGTCTTCAATCTAATTAAGTTGGTTAGTGCTTTGAAGTCTTAGATGGTGAAAACAATGACCCTCGATTTGGATAATGTTTCGAGCAATACAAGTTGAATATGAGATTTTCAATGTCTTTGGTCTTCTTCTTTTTTAACATAAATAGCTAGTTTAGGTGGTTTGACAAATTATTTTTCTTTTTTACTTGTGAGATTGTGAATAGAGTGCCTTATGCATTAGCTAATTCTTCTATTTATATGTCACACATTATTATTCGAGATTTCAGAGCGACTTACTCTTTGACTACAAAGGTTTAGGGGTCTAGGTGTGTCGATAGCTCAGAGACGTCCTAAGTGATTTAATGTTTAAATGATGTACTCTAGTGGCACATGGTGCAATCTTGGAGGTCTAAGAGTGTGTGTGTGCGCAAGGGCACACGTCTCAGTGGTGCGCAAGCACGGGGCGCATCTTGGAGGCATGCATACAGGGTATGTGTGCTTGTGAGTTGGTCTACGAGGCCTAAGAGTTTCATGACTAGCATTGTCGAGGGATTTGGCCCATGAAAAGGTTCATTGATAAGTGCGTGTCCCCTTGAGGCCATGTCATAAGGTTTAAAAGGTGTTGGAAACGTCTCGAAGGGTTCATGAGACGATCAACGGTCTATGAGAAGCGTGAGACCCTTTTGCGGATAGTTACGGCTCATGAGGAGGTCATGTGCAACTAGAGTTCTCGTTTATCATGTTTGGATGCATCCCAAGGGGTCTTGAAGGAGTGTTGCTGCCCGTGTATCCGAGTCGACCACTTAGGATGTGGATTCGTGTCACAACAACATCACAATGTGTTTGGAGGAGTCTTGTTATCTTGTTTGTCATGTGTGCTTTAGACCGTTCAACTTTCTAAACCCATTTAAAATTTATTGAAACATGATTCAATTATGTTTTATGAGACGGAAATATAAATCATATGTTCTTAACTCGTATTAGATGCAGCTTAAGTAACGCAAAGTCCGATTTAACAATCAAATTTAACCAGAAGCCCTAGTGTTTCACTCACATTCTAATAAGGAGGAGTATACTCACATGTATTTTATTTACATGTATTTTTCATGTATTTGGTACAACTAATGAAAATGTTTAGCGTAAAAAATGGATATTTTTCAATGTTATAATATATTTACTTACATTTATCAATTTAAGCGAAAAAAAATTATATTTACGATTTTTAGTATTTATACGTTTATGAGTTATACACTAACAAGTTGGAAAAGCTTATTATAATACGTCAAATCTTACGGAAAATATTTAATCGATTTTTTTCGGAAGATCTATAACAAAATAAGTACAAAATATTGACATTTGTAATAAGTTCATTAAAATATTGAAAATTATCAATTTTTTACGATAAACATTTTCATTAAAAATATAAAATACATATAAAAATTTATACATGAAAAAATACTTTTTCTTCTAATAATTTATAAATGGTCAGATCCAGACAACCCAAATTGGAAGGCTCCACTCACCTTCGGACACTAATTTTACTTATCTTTACAGTTGTTTTGATTCATCATCAAGTCTACAAATAGATATAAAGTTTCCCAACCGCCATTGCACATTCAAAATAGTCGATTATAAAAAAGACAAGAATCACGCACCGCCCAGATTAGATGCAAAAGAATCATATGAATAGTCAGTCAGTCCTGGCGTCTTTTATTATTTCAAAAGAAATACTAATATTATAATCGGTATAAGAAGCTTGTCCCTGTCTTCTCCGATGAAGAACGTAGTTGAAGAGAAATGGAATTAGCGGTGGAGGAGGTGGTGATAGTAGGCGGAGGAATCGCCGGGCTGGCCACGGCGGTGGCGCTGAAGAGAGTTGGGATCGGAGCGCTGATTTTGGAGCGCTCGGAAGGGCTGCGAGCCTTGGGCTCAGCCCTGACTCTCTTCCCAAACACCTGGTTAGCTCTTGATGTGCTCGGTGTCTCTCAAAACCTCACTTCCCAATATGCCCCTTCCATCAAGTATTTACTATTATCCAAATTCCTTAATTTGTTCACTCAATATATAAATGCATCAATAATATGCTCATCAATTTGTACCTTTTGAGAATTACACCACGATGTTTTATACTTGGTTTAAGTACGTAATATAATTTATTAGCTGAGAATCACAAATTAACGCTCATACTCAGCACAATGAATTTTTGCCGGGAGTATTATCCAATATATTACTATTTTTAGTTTTGTTTGTTTAAAAATATGTAAGGGTTTGATGGTTATTCCCAGAGGATACATTACTAAAGTGGAGACTGGAACTACTCGAGAAATCAACTACACTTCTGCTGATGGGTGAGATACCCAAAATTCTCGCATTTTATATTATCAAAACTAGCTCTAACTCAATGCCTTCATTTTAAACATGATTCAATATATTACAATAGCATTGGTTTTGCAGCAAGAGCAAAGTTGGACCCAGATCGGTGCACCGTAAGGCCTTGCTAGAGGCTCTCGCCGACGAAATCCCCAAAGATAGGATCCGCTTCTCGTCCAAGCTCATCTCCATTGGAACACAAACCCACCAAGGCTCGTCCATCGCAGTCATTCGTATGGCGGATGATACTACCATCAGAGCAAAGGTATGTAGAAACCGCTAACAAACCTTAATTATATTGATGTGCATAAGCAAGTGCATATTTGTAATTGACATGGGCAAGTTGTAACTTTTATATAGGTATTGATAGGATGTGACGGCGTGCACTCAATTGTGTCGCGATGGTTAGGACTTGCTGATGCAGTCAGCTCAGGCCGAGCATCTGTGCGTGGCTTGGCATTGTATCCTCAAGGCCACAGTCTCAACCACGAGGTCCAACAATTTGTAGGCGTAGGGAAGAGGGGCGGGTTCATTCCTCTCAACGATCAAGAATTGTACTGTTTCTTGACCAACAAGTCTCCTCCTACCGGTGAGCAAGCATTCTCGTTAGCATTAACGATATTGTGCCAAAGCTAGAACTTCAATTTGAACTCAATTAGTCTTTTGCAGAGGAAGAAACTATGGCAAATGACCCGATATTGATACAAAGGGAATTGATAGAGAACTACGCCAAGGATTTTCCTTCGTCGTATCTTGAAATTGCCCGGCACTATGATCTTTCGACTCTGACATGGGCTCCATTGCTGTTTCGTCGTCCATGGGACGTGGTGTTCGGGAAATTAAGCAAGGGAACGATCACTGTGGCCGGAGATGCAATGCACCCAATGACACCCGACCTAGGCCAAGGTGGTTGTGCAGCGTTGGAAGATGCAGTGGTACTAGGCCGCCACATCGGAGAGTCGTACAACAGGAATGGTAAGCAGCTGGTGCCCGGAGAAATGGCCCGAGCTATCGAGAATTATGTTATAGAAAGGCGATGGCGGGCAGCGGGACTGATTGCTGCATTATATCTATCCGGATGGGCACAGCAAGGGGGGTCTGGGTGGTGGAAGAAATTCTTTAGGGATGTGATATTCTATAAGCTTCTCTATTCTAGGATTGCTTCTGTATCCAATTATGATTGTGGAAAATTGACAAATCATGAGGAGTTGGACAACTCTCGGAAAATGGATTGAGTGAGATCAGATTAAGTTAGGTTAAAATTTTGTTACAAAAATAAGTATGAAATGAATATGTTGTGTTTTCAATAGTGAATTGATTATGGTACATGCTCAAATTGTGACTAAATGAAATTGCAAATTTGCAATCACATCTTAAAATCATACAGGGATGACCAATTATGGCTAAAATTTCATTCCTCTGTAGAATTGGGCATAGTTAAGTCGGAACTAAAATATGAACTCAATTCAAATCTGACCGACTAATTATATTCAATTTTGACCAAGTTTAATTTATTTATAGAACTTATTTTATTTGTAATTGTATTTTAATTTTTTTTTACATGTATAATGTGGGTTTAAGATTCTGTTTTGGGATTCATTTAGAGGTGTCAAAAAACCCGTCAACCCGCTCTAGAATAAACCCACCTGCACTAACCCCTTCATTGGAACGGTCAACCCGCACCAACAAGTGGGTGGTTCACGGGTTCACCAAATTCTTTTGTGGGCCAACCCGCTACCCGAAAACCATAAGTATAAACCATAAGTATAAATATGTTGTTTTTAATGAACCCTTAACTACATACTACAACAAACGAGAGAGAGAGGTTAGTTTTTTTAATGTAATAGTTAGACTTAGACATATGAGTCGTTCCAATAGGATAGACGTTTTTCTTTTTCATTATTAGTCTTAGACCACCACACTAGGCTATTTTGCTAAGTGATGTGATCCAAGACTAATAGTTTTTTCACTCATAATATGTTAGTTTTGAATAACTCATATACTCATTGTATTTCCTGCATCATTAATTTATAAAAACATAAAAATGGACTAATTATTTGGGTTTTATCTTTATTTTTAAAGTTTGAGCTTTGGCCCACGATGAATTGGCAGATTGCTGGTGACCCGCCAACCCACCCGCTACCCGGTGATTGACCTACCCGTTTAAATTTAGTTATAAACGTGTGGTCTCAAGGTTGGAATTTTATTAACCCGCTCTCCGCAACACACGCGGCGGGTATCCATTCATACCAAAATTTTAAAATTTCCAAACACTTCGTTTGGTTAAAATTCAATATTTCAATGCTGATATTTACGTGCATGTGTATGGGTTACATGTGTCCACGATATACACACCTTTCTCAGATTCCCAATACTGTCGACGAAGTCGAATCGGGGAGTAGTGATTGGTTAGATATTGCAGTAAATGCCGCATATAAATCCACATTCATTGCTTTCACCTGCCTCTCCTCTTCTCCATCTTCTCTATCAAACAGACCCCAGAGACTCAGAACCAAACCAACCACTAGTTTCAGATTCCAAAAATGTCGAAATCTCCAGAAGAAGAGCATCCAAACAAGGCTTTTGGCTGGGCTGCTACTGATACCTCCGGTGTTCTCTCCCCTTTCAATTTTTCCAGGAGGTAAAATTTTGAGTTCTGTTCATATTTGATGGATCATCTCGATCATCAACCCTTTTTGTTCACTCCGTAACAATTGTCTGTTCATGTATATTTTATTTTGAAAACATCTATGGTTAGGTTACTTTACAGTGTTATTGGTCTGATCTGTTATGGCTTGATTCTAATTATATATGTTGACTCATCACATTAAATATATTTAACTTGTGATTTACTAGTTGTTACTTACTTCTATGACCCATGATTATGGCTTGTTGTTATTTGACCTGTTTGTTTGGATTATTGGCAGGGACAATGGCCCTGATGATGTCACTGTAAAAATTCAGTACTGTGGGGTTTGCCACTCTGACTTGCATTCTATCAAAAACGAATGGGGATTCACCACTTATCCTGTTATTCCCGGGTATGATGTTAGCTTCTGCAACTTTGTCTCTTCTCAAGATTTGTTCAATTGTTAAGTAGTTTATTCACTGATGGGGTCGAAGGAATAACTGGATAAGCTATCATTCCATGACTTTTGAATGATAAAGTATTTTTTATATCATATATTCCTGTGATGAAAATAAGTCAGCTTTTGGTGGCTAGTTTGTTTGTCTTCATTTCAGGCAGGAAGTATATTTTTTTTTCAGGATGTATTGTGCTTTTTTCTTCCTGTTTAGTTGATTCCAGATGCACTTCATTCTGTTTTAACCCATTAGATTGGGATAATGTCATTAATCATAGATTTCATAACATGGATATAAATTATATGATGTTACCGGTGCATTAATCATATACCATGATAATGATTAATCAATGGCTTGTTGTTAACAATTTCTATGTTCCACTAGAGCTCACAATTGAATCTAGACATTACTAAAAAACTTGAATGACCACCAATTGCTATCAGTTCTGGATAGTTCTACCAAGTCGTGTTGGAAATCCTTTGTGTCTTGAATTCTTAATTGTCCTTTTGCAGACATGAGATTGTCGGCGTAGTGACCAAAGTTGGGGATAATGTGAAGAAATTCAAAGTTGGTGATCGAGTTGGGGTTGGGGTGATAGTTGACTCCTGTAGGTCGTGCGACTGCTGCAAACAGGACGTTGAGAACTACTGCCCCAAAGTGATATTCACTTACAATTCCCCTTCGAAAGATGGGACAAGGACATATGGTGGTTATTCTGATACAGTGGTTGTTGACCAGCATTTTACACTTCGCTTTCCAGATAAGTTGGCCCCTGATGCAGGAGCGCCACTTCTATGTGCCGGGATCACCGTGTACAGCCCAATGAAATACTATGGAATGACTGAGCCTGGCAAGCATTTGGGTGTGGCAGGACTTGGTGGGCTTGGTCACGTTGCTGTGAAGTTTGGTAAGGCGTTTGGGTTGAAAGTTACTGTTATTAGTTTTTCTCCGAAGAAGGAGGCTGAAGCAGTAAACAGACTTGGAGCGGATGCTTTTCTTTTACAAACCGACCCTGAAAAAATGAAGGTAAATATACATTGGCCGAACCAAAAAAGAGAGGAAAAACTAAGGTGTTTTTCAGTTTCACCTATGAAGTTATGTATCTCAATCAAGTAGGTTCCGAAGTTTCTCATTTTTTATCTTGCCATTTGACAGGCTGGGGCTTTCAAGGCCTCAATAAATATAAAAGTTCATATGAAGCTTGGCCTAGGACAGATGTAACTGCAACTGTAGAATTGTTATATAGGAAACCCAAGATGGAGTCCTGCCTCGACTCTTTTATATTTATAATTCGTTTATGTTAGGGGACTAGTCACCACAGCTGTGTTGACGTTGTGGAACTAAATTTGAAGGTGGTTGTGTTGGATGTGAGGGTGGGGAGAAGGGACAAATATCACTTTTTTTTCTAAGAGAAGTGTATTTATCTTTTACATGTTGCTGCAATCTGTCATAAAGTTTTGATTGATTTGATGACAGGTTTCAACTATTTGTTGCTTTTATTTGTATTTGGTCAGTTTTTGGAAATTGATATCATCATGGTGATTCTCTTGTACAAAAGAAATTAGTCTGTAATTTAGCTGTGCATGAAAAACAAATAAAGCTCATATGCTATGCTTCTAATATGCAGGCAGCTATGGGCACCATGGACTTCATCATTGACACGGTAGCTGCCCCTCATGCGTTACAACCCCTGATTGGTTTGCTGAAGACAAATGGAAAGCTGGTAACTGTAGGTTTGCCTGAGAAGCCCCTCGAGTTGCCTATCTTTCCTTTAGTTTTGGGTAAGTCACATAATTTCCTTAAGTTTAGGTTCTGGAATCATTAGATTTTTCAGAGAGACAAAAGGACAAGTACTTATGACATGTAGAATTGAGTAACATTTAACATGTTTGACTCTTTATAGTAAAAATTCATCAGAATTAAGAGACAGAATTAAGATCCCGGTATTTCTAACATGTACAAGGTCGAGCCTTGAGGTTGGCATGTGATCCAGAACGGGTTATGAGCCTACAAAACAGGGGCCGCCCTTTAGAAGGATTGAATTCTTCGTGGCTTTGGTATAGGCCTTTAGCTAATATACTTGTTGAGAATTGTTGGATATACCAAGGAAAGTGGATATTTGGAAGAACTAAATAGACCTTTAACTTGGTAGTATTTCTTGAAAATAACAATCATTGCCCTTTCCTTTGGCTTATTCCAATCTTGTTGCATTTACAGGGCGGAAGCTTGTGGGAGGAAGTAATATAGGGGGAATGAAAGAAACGCAAGAGATGCTGGACTTTTGCGCAGAACACAACATTACTGCAGATATTGAAGTGATACAAATGGAAGACATCAACAAGGCCATGGAAAGACTTGCCAAATCAGATGTCAAGTACCGATTCGTGATTGATGTAGCCAACTCATTGAAGCAGTAGACTACTTGGTAGCCAATCTTGTGCGAGGTAATTCGACCTAGAAATTTAAATAATGTTGGAGTGCACTTATTTAATTGTGGTAGAGACAAAGTGAGACATAAGTAGAGAAAACATGTGAAGGTCTTGGTATGTCTTTGGACACATTGCATGTCTTTTTCTTGGTTTATTGATGGATTTCCCTATCCGGTTGTCTTCTCTTGCATGGCATCAATGTTTTACTAACTCCCGCTGAATCTATATTTTCTTTTCTATTTTCGGATTCCATCCCGTGTTCAACAACCCTAGTTTATGTATCAGCAAATTAGCTTCTATAAGAAAAACCGTATAGATTGTCGTGATCCATGTATTTATGCTTGGAATCATGTTAACTGTTTGTTCATCATCTTGCTCTCACTTTCAGTTACCTACTGCATTATTATCAAATTCCAAACCAAGACTTTTGTGGTAATACTCATTGGCTTTTTACTTGAGATGATAAAATGTCTTTTAAGTTTCAAAATGATAGTATTAGCTGTTGAGTACATTGTCATTAAGCATGTCATTCTATGCCTTTGTTTTGATACTGCAATCAAAACTTGGGTTTGTTTATTTTTATTTATTTTCTTATTATCATTTGAGCTACACAACAGGTAGGTCTCTCATTTAAACCTAATAAACCCACCCTATATCGTTAGCAGGGAGACTCGAACCCAATACCGGGAATTCAAAGTACTTAAACTACTTGGCCCAACCTGCATTGGTATAATGTGTATGAACTTTTGTATTTTGTCCCAAAATGGTTCTGAATTTTTTTATTACCAAAAATGGCCTATGAACTTTCAAACATTGACTTAATTTGGTCCCTCAATTTTTTTTATAAAGGTTCTAAATTTAGGACTATTTTGGGTATAAAAAAATTCAAGATCAAATTGGGTTGAAACAAGAATATTCTGCGGCTATATTTGGTTAAAAAATTTTAAAGACTTAATTGGGGTTGTTACCATTTATATATTCCTTTACCCTAAACTAGCTTTGCTGTAATAATCCACGCAATTTCAAAGTTAAGTGATAATCTAGCTAGCTGCTCATTACTCTACTTAAATTTAATCTCAATATAGTGAATTATTAACAAAAATATGCTTTTCTTAGACATAATTATCTACTTTCCCGTGACTATTTACGACAAAGGTGAATAGTTTTATAAGGAGAATATAAAACAACACTCTTAAAATTAGTGTATGATGTATCGATGCATATTAGATTAAGCGGTTTAGATTCTTTTTTATGGTTTGGATGCGACTTGTGAGCTTATTATTTTATTTGGGGGGCTCAATGACTAATAAATAATACATTGTAACACTAGTTCCTTATAAACTTTTGTTATAGTATAATAGGTAAGTTTTGTTACTCTCTTCCTCACAAAATCACGAGTATCTACTTTCTTTTTTAAGAAACCTCAGTTATTTAATTATTTAGCCGAAGATGCCAATAACAATATCAATAGCCTCCGGATCAGACGGTCCAACCCAAACACACAAATCTAAGAAGACTTCAAGGACCTATCTAACGAATTAGCAACTCGGTTCACAGAACGGAGAATAAAATTAAAGCTAATGGAACAAAATTGGGATGATAAAAAGCCTATATCATCGATAATCAAATAAAAAACATTTGTGTCACCCTCCCCTTATATCTTGCCAACAGCGATCGTAAACCCACTGACCGAGTCACGACCTCCGTCAATTGAGGTTCTAGCAACCCCTGCCATGATAGCCTGCCTCCACAGCGTACCACACCATCCCAATCACCCGAATTAGAAAAGCTAGCTGCATACGTATTCAATTTCAGAGAATCATGAGTATCCACTTTTTCTTTTTGTTTATACCATGGGGTTTCTGAGCGGGTCCGTACATTAGCGGTTGACACCTTTAAGCCGTTTTACCATACACAGACTAATCCTCATTTGAGGTTTGTTCACAGTTAAAGCATTCACCACCCTTATGGGTGTGTTGAGCGGGAATCAAACGCAAGCGCTCTTCCCACTCACGCAACTTGTGTTGCCAACTGCGCCACTACCCTTAGGTGTATCCACTTTATTTTGCTTTCAAAATAATTTACCCCTTTATTTTGTAATATTCCAATATTTTCCTCTTTCAAAAATAATAATAATAATATTCTCTTGATTAGTTTTCCTAATGCCAAAAAAAAAAAAAAAAAAAACTAATAATTTGATCAATTCAAATTGAACAATAACAAATACAATATATAACTAGGGGTTTGAAAACCAGCCTACCGAAACTAGTTTACAAAAAAAAAAACAAAAACCTAACTAATTCGTGAACCACTCGATTTACCGACCAACTAGAAAACAAAACAAAAAGAAAATTAATACTACCAAACTGAGACACAAAAACTAAAACATCTCAAATAATTGAACCAAATACACTAAAATTATCTCAATCAGTATGAATTATCAAGATGAAAACATTTGAATTATTATTCAATTCCAAAATTTCAAATTACCGTCCACTCACATACTAGGGCTATAAATATAACAAACCTGAGGTGATCTCTATCTCTAATTAGGTCTCTCTCTTTGTTATCAAAATAGCAAAAATGAATTGTGGCATTCGCATAACTCAGCTCATGATTTTATGTTCAATGGTTGTTTGGGGCAGTAATTACCAAGCAGCATCAGCAATATTTGATCCCACAAAAGGGTTCATTTCACTTCCTCTAAATCAATCCAATTTTGTGTTTCATAAACCCTACAATTTGCCCATCAGCCACAGATACAGCTTCACTCAAGGAGTTCACAAACTCTGGTCTTCTCTACGGACAAGCCTCTCTCTCCGACCAGCCAAACCAATCCTCGCTCCGAGATCCGTATACATGTAAGTAATTAATTGTGTTTTGTGTTCATAATCATGCTCTGTTCATATTGGGATACATGTGCTAATACTAAACGGGTCGTGTAGCACACAAACAACTTTCAGCATGATACAAATAAAATAGACTTGCACAAAAAATTGACAACTCTAATTGTGACTATATATACGTACTTGTACTTCGAGCATGGATTATCTCACATATTAAAACGGAAGAGAAATATATGTGATCTCATTCATTTACCGGTTAATTATACATTCTTGACACTCTGTTCAGGGATACGATTATTCTTCTGGTGTGTGGCAGTTCCAAGGACATGGATATGTTCCAAATGGTACATTAGGCGTGTGCATCATGCAGGTTTGAAGATCTATCGACTCAAAATTCGGATCGATTAGTTTAGTTTCATTAATGTAAAATTATATGACATTTATATATTTGTTCCATCTTAAAATGAGTGTTTTAATTTTCATTTTAAGTAAAAAGTTAGTTAGTGTGATATATGATACCGACATACGCATGTAATGCAGGTGTTTGGAGCGAATCCGCCTCGTGCGACGACGTTCATGCTAAGGGTTTATGATGGTTCATTGAACTATTACAAGGGACTTCCGGTCCTGAGTCCGCACATCTACGATAGATGGTTCAAGGTGAATGTGATCCACAACGTCTATGCTAAAAGAGTCATGATTTATAAAAATAACATGCTCAAGTATGTGGCCCCGGGCCGCGGCGGCGACAACCATTACTTCAAGTTTGGTGTCTATGCTCAGAACAATGATTCTCATTACATGGAGTCCCGTTGGAAGGATATCAAAGTTCTTAGGAAAATGTAGGAATGTTTTATGGATCGAATAAATTGTTAATTACCCGTCTTGGAGATATTGGTTTCAGCTACTCAAGATGAGATTTTGATATTACTTGTTATCCATACCTAGCTTAAAGAAGTTCAGAACGCTTATATTGGTTGATTCAACAAACATATGTTATATATAGTTTCTTTTGCCTTTGCATTTGTATTTGTATTTGCAATGGATTGGCTTAAATTTTGGTGATGAAACAATTGAGCCAAAGTCAAGATGACAATTAAATTGATCCAAATTAACTTGTCACAAGCCGATACCCTTGGTAAACGGACATTTACGAATAAATACATGAAATCTTTCATGTTAGGGATATAATTACAAGCGGTTTGCAACTAATTATTAAAAAAATATTAAATACAATACGTACAAGCGATTTGTGACAAAATTTCCGTAACGAACTTATAAATTTCAATCACAAAACAATATGTAATTTGTAATGAAACTATGACATTATATTTATGTCATTATTTGTATTGTCACAAATGGATGTGACGGAAATTTTTGTCACAAATATTTGTCTGTGATATAAAATATGATATGTTACAATTTGTGACGGAACTGTGACGAAAACTATTCACTCACAGATTTTCGTCATATTTTGCAATTTCTTTTTGCAGTGATAAATTGTGTTGTTACTAAAAAAATATACTTGTATGAAAAATTAAAAATTAATTAAAAAATTGTTTAAAAAAATAAATTCAAAAAATTGTTCAATAGATCATAGATAATACATTTTGAAAATTTTGTGTATATTTTAGTTTTTTTTTCTTTTAATCTAAAGAAAAATATCATGTTTGTTACCCATAAATATTTTAATTTAATTATTGAATGAATTAAGTACAGCTCAAAACTTCATTTATCTTGTATGTATTTATGGCTGGAATATTAGCTAAATTTTACTACAAGATTACAGTTTTGTCTTATCTTACTCTCACGTCCGGTAAAAAGACCCATCAAGTTCCAATTTTAAATTCTTGTATTATTTGTGAAGACAAATAAATTAATTATTTTGATGTTGAGGCTGTTAAAAGTTAAAACAATAGTATCAGATAAATTGTAAGAAAATATATTAGTTGCATAAACATAAGAAAGATAATACAACTTTCTTGAAAAGTGATATACATATAAGGTATATATTAACAACTAATTAGTTGAATAACTACATATTAATTAGTTTAACATTTTGTTATTAGACTTGGAATTTCCCATATATTTATAAAATTCCATTTCCTGTGTAAAAACTAAAAAAGTATCATGAGAAATTATACTTACGTGATAATCTTGGGTAAGTAATGAATATTTTATTAAAAAACAACAAAGTGATCAAACAAAAAATTATGTATAAATGTTATGTGAACAGTGATTTGTATGTTTTAACCTTTCATTTTCACATTTTAAGACAAGAAACTCGCAGTATAAATTAACTTCACCATTTCCATTTTAACACACACCATCTTCTTTCAATCTCTAATTGTTCACGGCACAAAATGGCTACTTCAATAATGTATTGGAGCCTTGTATTTATGCAACTCACAGTACTTGCTTGGGGTGGCAATGCCATTGACCCAACCCAAGGGTTCACCTCTCTCCCTCTAAAGGAATCCAACTTTGAAGTTCAGAGACCCTATAATATGCCTCACAAGATGTGGGTTTACTCCAACGACAAGCCTCACTTCCGAAACAGTCACGCGCATCCCCGCACTGAAATCCGTATACGAGTAAGTATTATTTGAACATTATGAGATGAGAACGAGTCTCAGTCAAGCTATTAATAATAAAGATGTGGCATTTAACTGTCATTGATGAGAAATTGTGTTTTTTTTAAGGGATATGATTACTCTTCCAGAGTATGGCAATTCGAAGGATATGGGTGTGTGCCTAGTGGTACGTCGGGTGTGTGCGTGATGCAAGTGTTCGGAGCGAGTGATTTTGCCACCACCATGATGATGAGGGTCTATGATGGCAAAATGTCTTAATTACTACACATCTCCAGTGGTAATTCCTCATGTCTACGACAAATGGTTTCGCCTAAATGTGATCCACGACGTTGATGCCTCCAAACTTAAAGTTTACGTACGTTTGATGGAGTTCTTAAGTTGGAGGAATCTGGTCGCGGAGGAACCAACCATTTCTTCTTCCAAGTGCGGTGTGTATTCCCAGGGAGATAGCTCTAACTACATGGACTCCCGTTGGAAGGGAATCAAAGTATTGAAAAAAAATGTAACTCGTATCATGTATATTTATAGGATTTCATCTTAAATATTATTTATTCCTACGCGTATTTTTGTGTGTATACTATTAAATTAAAATAGTAATTTATTATGGATTTATTTTTTGTGTTTCAAAATGTTGTTTGTTATATGGTCTACTGCAACATATATAATACTTCGTTGTTTCAAAACTTCGCTAACATATATAGTGACCTAGCTAGTCTTGGTGGCATCATCTCGTCAGCAGGACCATCGCCACGTCAACATGACTTTATCGCCACATAACCATGATATTATCCTGTCTCACATGATTTCATCGTGACATAAAGATGACATCATCATGACCCACCATGACATCATATCGCCGTCACCATACATTACGTGAGTATACAACTTATTTCCTACACCCAATGTTAAATTCATTTGTCACATAACGTGTGTACGTGGTTCATTATGGTGTACTAGCTTAAAATAAGCTCTCAAGATTGAATTGCTGATCAACCCAAAAGTACGAGTCTCATATCTTGTTGTTCGGTTTGATCTTGAATCAAATTAAGGGACACGATATAATCTTCACCATCCATGGAGTAAATCGACAAGATTATACTCCCAAAATGAAATTGATTGGGTGTTGATAGTTGAAAGAGTTTTTTTCTTTTTTAGTTCATGTAATAGTCATAGTCTAAAGTAATAGTCAAACAAATATTTAATTTCCTTGAATTGGAAATTAAAAATCATAGCTAGAGGCTATATACAGTCAATTGTCAACTATATAATTATCTTCAACTTCCCATTTTTGCTGAATGACAACTTTTTATTATTATCTGGCCACTTTCTTACAGATGTTCTGTATCCTTCTTCAGACACAAAAAAGAGAGGATGTAGAGTATGTTTTTGTTTGGTAAAATTTTAGGCCATATTAAGGACGTTGTAGCTCACCAAGGTCTTTATTATAATATTAAATGGGTCAGTTGAAGTGTTTGTCGCAATTAATATGAAAGTGTTTGAGTCAACTAATAAGAGGTTGTTACAATTTTACCTCAAGTCTCAAATCGACAAATTCGACTAGTTACATAGAATGCAACTACTTCAAAATTTGGTTAGTTACCATCTTACCGGGAATTCAGGCACCTTAAAACTTGGTAGCAAAACTTTATTGTCCTTGTGGTCCTACCCGACTTAAAGGTGTTGATTTCGTGCTGATTGCAGGCCCGTTTCGAATACCTATCTAAGTGTCAACAGTCAACTATGTTAGCTGAAAATTTATTTAAGTGGTCAAGCAAATAGTACAATTTGAATTCCCCTTTTATCTTGCACAAAAAAATACATTCAATACCAACCGCACCTCAATTCACTATAAATTAGCACCAATATCTGTAATTTTAGAAACATCATCTTCAACATCTTTACTCAATCTGTTCCTCAAATTTGCCAAAAATGGACAGTACTAATATGCTCTGGAGCTTTCTAATTATCCATGCAATTGTCTGTGCAACAGTTGCATGGGGAGCTATTGACCCTACCGTAGGCTTCACCTCCCTCCCTCTAAGCTCATCCAATTTCCGAATTCAAAAACCATACGATGTTCCTCAAAGCGACCGTTACGGCTTCATCAATGGAGTTCACAAAATGTGGGTCTATTCCACAGACAAGCCTCACACAACCACCAGCAACACACTGCCCCGAACCGAAATCCGCATACAAGTAAGTTCCGTCCACAATTTCACCGCAAAAAAAACTCGCGGTCTGTGACAGTTTCTTTGTCACAAATCACAAAAGTAACTGTGACGACGTCATTTTCTTCGTACAGATTTTTGTCACAGTTTGCAACTTTTTTGCAACGTAATGTTGATGATTGTTTGTTTTGAAGGGATATGACTAGTCGTCGGGCGTGTGGCAGTTCGAGGGATACGTGTACGTCCCGAGCGGGACGTCGGGCGTGTCCATCATGCAAGTGTTTGGGGCGAGCGGCGCGTCGACGACGCTGATGCTTAGGGTTTACAACGGCCAAATGACCTACTACCGGAGTCCGGTGGTGGTTCCGGCGGTGTATAACAGGTGGTTCCGAGTAAATGTGATACACGAAGTCGGTGCGTCGAGGCTCAAAGTGTACATTGACGGAGATCTGAAGCTTGAAGAAGGTGGTCGCGGCGGCGACTCGCATCACTTCAAATTTGGGGTGTATGCTCAGGAAGGTAGCTCGTCGTACATGGAGTCCCGGTGGAGAGGGATCAAGGTTCTCAGACGATAAATATAATTAATTAGTGTAGCTTAATAGGATTCTAGTTAAATAAGGAATAAACAGTAGTGATGATCATACTGATGAGCATTAGCTCAGGTCCTGATTAAGTCATTAATTATCTTTAAATGTAACCTATATATTGGGCTTAGATTCATCCCATACGTTAATCTTATAAAAAGCAAGAGAAATAAATTACTTCCTCCGTCTCAAAATGAGTGTCTTGTTTTCATTTTTTGCAAAAATTAGGAATTACAAGATAATTTAGTGTGTTTCTAATATAACTCTCACTTTCCCCATTTGCACCCCATGTGCAAATTTGCTCATGTGCATAAGTGATAAGGGTAATATGGGAAGAACATTAATATAATAACATAAAAATAGAAACAATACACTCATTTTGGAACAAAAAAATTAGACAAACAAGACACTCATTTTGGGACGGATAGAGTATCATTTAGATGGTGTTTGGATTAGCTCGTGAGCGGGTCAAACAAGCTTATGAGTACAAAATAACTCTTTTTAATGTTTGGTTACGACTAAAATAGCACATGAGTACTTACTGATGAGCTGAAATAGAAGTGCTATGTACCCTTGCTTCTGATTTCTTAGCTGATGAACGGTTAAAAAAAGCTATTTTAACCAAGTAAAAGACATTTATGTTCTTTTATTTTTCTTTTAATTACCCATATATTTATAAGAATAAGAAATCTAAGCCAAACATTTTATGGCTTAGACTAAGCCACACCAATGAGATGATAACACCTCATTAAACTCCACTCATATCCACTCAAATAAATTTGTGGGAGTAGAGCGACCCACCCGGACCCATGATTTTAATGAGGTGTCATCACATCATTCATGGATTAGCCTAAGCCTAATAAAACTTGGCTTAGAATCCTTAGCCTCTATATTTATTCTATAATTCAATTTATTGGTTCACTTTAAAATTGCTATAGTTATTTGTCTTTTTTACTATAATTCAAAGAGAATCAATTAGTGCACCAAAAAAAAAAATAATAAATAAAGTATCAATTGAGTATTACTATTTTTTACAAATATTTTATCCAAACAGTTAAACTGCTTCTTTTTTAAAAGAATTGAAAATACAGAATTACTCCTAATCTTCTCTTGATTATAATTTATTTTTGAGAAATTAATCTAAACACCCTCTTAGTTTTAATATCCCGACTATAGTATGTCACAATATATCGGTCATCAATGGTTCGTGCGGACATGTCTCATGGGCTTTCAGCCTCCAACAATGAAACATTACAGTTTTTTTTAAAATTCTAATTAGTTAACCAAAAACGAGCTGTTTTAGCTTCGCTTGATTAAAATATAAATTAAAAGCAACGTCAGATTCGCGTGTACCACCTTCAGGAACTAATGTAGAAAGAGGGGTGTGGGGATGGTTACTCTCACTGAACTTTTTTTTGTTTCTTGAAAAATTACCATGTATTTTTATTGTTTTTCATTTTTATCCCTACCATTTTCAAATTTTGCCCCCACTAAAATGTCAATTTTTCCAACATGCCCATTAGTTTGAACAAATCAAGGTTCTGCATTCTCAAAGCACTTCTGCAAAATCCATAACTCAAGCAGAGAGTGAAACATTACTTGCTGCATTGTTTACTTATTTGTAATCTTCATCTAGATAATATTGCTTGTTTTTGCAATCATTGAAGAAACTGAAATATGCATTTGACATACTCTTTACATTGTACATCTTGACACTCGTATACATAAAAAACATTTGGTACATTTGTGAAAAACAGAAAGATTGCAATGCAAGGACAAGAAAAAAAAAAAAAAAAAAACTAACAAGTTTATGTCCTAAATATTACACACACACTTAAACTAAAATAGACCCCTAGAGTACTGTAACTTGGAGGCTTGCTGTTCCCAAAATTTTTAGCAGCCCACTTCTAGCTAGAGCCTAAAAATCCCACACCACAGCTTGCCATTCTTTAGCAGCCAAACCTTACTTAACTGATATCTTCCACTTGATGGCAGCGCGGATAATGCACCACCCGGCTTTGCTCCTCCTTGATATATGTGCACTCAGATCAGGGAGAGCCGAAACAAGATCAATCCCGGCATTTTCAAGCCCCCATGGAACTGCTGGAGACCAATTCGGAGACCAACCAAAATTGGGTCCAGGCGCATGATCCACCATCCTAAAACTATTTCTCATAGTTGGACAAAACATGTCTGAGTTTTGAGTGAAAGGAACTTCCAATGAACCACCAGCTTCTGCTGCAAAGGCATATGATGTTGAAGCCTCTGCATTGTTGAATCCGACGTGTGTTTCTGGATCGTAAGAACATATATATAATCATTTCAGATGATGAAGAAACAGTATTAAAACAAGAACCTACTAAGACCAAGGCAAAGATCCCATTTTCGATGGTCTATTGATGTACACACTCATGAATTCCATACCTTGTTGTTGCACAACTGGGAAGTGTCCAATAATTGGCTCGGCTTGCAGATTTTCAGACATGCACGTTAAATGGAAGTTGTGAGTCAAAGAAACTCCCAATGAACCACCAGCTTCTTCTCCAAGGGAATATGATGTTGAAGGCTCTGCATTGTTGAATCCCACTAGTGTTTCTAGATCGTAAGAACAGACATATAACCATTTCAGATGATAAAGAAACGTTACTAAAACAAGAGCGTATTAAGACCAAGTTAACGATCCCATTATCACTGATCTATTGATGTACATACTCATATGAGTTCCATACCTTGTTGCACAGCAGGGAAGTTAAGATGGGGCAGACAAAATGGCTCAGCCTGCAGATTTGCCAAGGGACTTCCAAAACCGCTAATTGATGCCTGATCAATTGGGACGATTTGCTCTGCATTTTTATATGCATGTCGCTTCAGTTCTTCCATGAAAGCCTGCAAATTGAGAGGGAGATCATGAGTAAGCTCAAGAATCGAGAATGTTTTCAAGACTGTAAATTTCATGAACATCATTGACATAACTCAGTATCTTAACATAACAAGTGAATCAATGAGTTGCATGAAATCGATTACACACCTTTTCAGGTGAGTTGAGAGCATCTGGAGAGAAGAAAGTTTGATTGTCGAATGTTACTCCTACAACATTATAAATTGAGTTGAAAACTATCCCAGCTTGCTCTCGACGGTACACATACAACTGGTCATCATCTACAACACAAGTTAGAGCATGTTCTATGATCACGCCCCATGTCCTATCGGACATCCCTCCTCCAAGAACCTACAGTTGCATATTAGAAAATTAGAAAAACTCGAAACAACAATGCTCACATAAACTATGGTTCCACAAACAAAAAGCTCTCTCACCTTGCGTAGTTCAGATGAATCAATCACATACATGCGCAGGAAATCCATCAAAGTCTTAATCCCCTCTTTAGCAAGTCGCTGGTGGAATGGCCCGTCTTTTCCTATCTTTTCTAGACGCCATACATCATCGTGCAAGTGTGGAGGGTGGTGCTTCTTGTTCACTGAGAGACCAAATAACTGTCAGTCTCAGTTACATAGTTATGGCTAACCAGTTAAAATGAGACCAAGCAAATTTATAGGAACTTACACTCCCCGCGGTGATCTTTCACCTTAAAGGCTTCACTCGCAGCTTCCCTGATTCTTACTTCGCTGGAAACCGGATCCAGAATTTTAGCCCCGAGCTTGAACTTCTTATTTCGAGTCCAGCTAGAGTTGTCTGTGAAAGACAGATCTCTAATGTATCCAACACCATCTCTCAGTGATATGGTGAGCTCTCCAGTTATTAATGGTCGCTTCCCGTCTCTTTCACGAACAATGCTGTCAGTGAATTCCTTCTCGGTCCAGTTATCTTGGTCATCCGAACCAAAATCGCTGCGGAGCACAACAATCCCAATCTTTGCAGAAGACAAGGGGCCTGATCCAACTATGGAGTTGGTACTGGCATCAAACAGAACAATCATAACAGTGTTTCGGTTTTCACTTGTTACACTGTTTCCTGTGAAAATGATAGAGGCGATTTTAGTCTTGAACCGCAACTGCAATCCTCTTTCTCCTGATGACCCGATTCGACCATGGGAAGGTCTGCAATCAGAGAATCAAAATGATTAGGCTAAAAGTACTCAACTGCCTCTAAGAACAGCTTGAAAACAAAACTACAGGATTGAATAGGACTTGGTCATGGTAAAATCAAACTTGTGATCTATAAATGATACTAAGAACTTTGAAATTTCAGAAGCAAAACCCTTAAAGATTATGTCAAGTTTTCTACAGAAACCATAAAAATAAAATAAAAAGAAGTTGAGAACTTACAGATGAAGGATGTGAAGGATCTGTTCTATCTCCTCTCTCACCTATTCAACAAAGATAAAAACCAAAGATATTTACACATATTATATCAATACCTTATAAAAAAAGACATTGAAATGGCTACAAATCAAGTGCTTAAATATGATAATAACAGTGAAACCCTATGCAAGAAAACACCAAATCCATAAAATAACTGATACGACAAAACAAAAGCTATGCCTAAATTTAGCAAGAATCAAACCAATAATAATAACAAGAACATAACATACCACTTTTCGGAGAAAAGGTTCCATCTTAAGCAATATTTCATCCACTGAAACTCCTCTCATCACACTTTTAGCAGCACTGCACAAGAAACACATTTTTAAAACCTTAAAAAGGAATTAAACAAACTCGTATATTGTAATAATTTTGATCTGGTACTCACTCGGCGAAAGTAAGCTTTTTCTTGGGAGGACCTCCCTGATGATCATCATTTCCATCTTCAGGAAAATTCCTCTTTAGACCCATTTCAAGCTCAAATTCCAGTTCTCAACCACAAATAAAAACAGAACAACAAACAGTACTAAACCAAAACAAGACTTCCCAAGAAGTGAAACTGTCAAGATCTTGATTCGAAAAAGAAAAGGGTATATATGATTAATGATTCTGATTCAACTAACAAGAACACAAAGCGAAACAGAAGCGAGCATGTGCATTTATAATGGGACAGTCCAAGGTATCAGATCTTTGGAATTGGAACCCACAAAAGATTGCATAGAATATTCGGATCGAGTGAAATATGACAAAAACAAGATTCAAGAAACAAAACTGATAAACAAACCGCGTTGTTCTTGAAAAGTAGATACAAGAGAAGAAAGCAATGTGGATTGACTGGCAGCTAAATAGAAAAGTGGGGAGCAAGACTAATTGCCCAGAAATTTACATATGCGAACGAACGCGTTTAAGAGGACTGAGATGATAATCATATGGACTCTTTTGGGTTGTCTGGAGCCAAGTCGTCTAACAAAATTCTAAAAAATTGTCTTTTATTTTTTTTTTGAAAAATAATTGTTTATGCTTTACATAGTTAGTTATTGTTAAACTAGGCGATAAAAGTCTTACATTTGATAAATATAAAATAGACGAGGTAATATAATAGTGCATGTGAAACTATACTAGTAGTGGAGGCTCGAGGTAATTTTTCACGTGGCATCGAAACATTACAAGTAATTGCGAGTCGCTGGTGTTTTTGTCGAGAGCTTGTATATTTTTGTTCTTCGCCTTGCTTTTCCACAAAGTGCATTCATTTTCATTGTCTCTCATTCTTGTCGCTGATATATGAAAAGAAACTACCTAGAACTATGTTTTTAGAGAGACAGTAGTAAAATAAATTCAAAAACACGAGCTAGCTCTTTCGGTTGTGTTGTCCCCAATGACTATGAGCATGACTTTGGAGGGGTTGCTTTGCTCACAGAATCTTCCCAAGTAGCTTTCTAGATTTACACTCAGTTTCTCCTTGTAAAATTCTCGGAACCTCCAATTTTTGGGTTCTTTTCTTTGACTAATTAATAATATGATCTATACGTAATTAACTGATTAGAACATAATCAACTGATTTTTTTATTTTTTTGAGAAATAACATAATTAACTGATTAGAACATAAAACTCGCCGGAAAAAACATGCCCCCAAATCCAATAGGTGTGCTGTTTTTTGTTTTTTTAAATGTGGGTTTGTATATTTATTTATTATTTTATTATTTTTGAAAGTAGTTGTTTTTGTCCGGAAGTTTTGATAGAGGTTGTAGAGTAGAATCCATCTCCAACACCGAATGCTAAACCCAAACCCAAACCCAAACCCAGAGAGAGACGACAAAGCTGATAGCTTACTTGCCGGATAACATTCCTCACTCTCCTCCGACCACCACACACCCGCCGCCATGTCCTCCACTCTCCCAATCCCACCTTCTCTCTTCGCCTCCATCGACATGGGATCCACCTCTTTC
>JAYMTA010000292.1:0-32220 GCA_036897625.1 Pelargonium cotyledonis | reverse complement strand
CTAAAATTAATTTTTGAACCAATCAATAAGCGATATGTGTCATTTTTAATTAAAATTTTAATTTTAAAATTATATTTTTTTAAATGCCACGTCAGCGCAATGTGGTATTATAATTTATATTATTTATTTTTATTTTCACATGTGACACTGACGTGGCATTTAAAAATATTTTAATACATTTAAAAATTAAAAATAAAACACATGTCGCTTAATGATTTATCTAAAATTAATTTTGATAATTTTATTTAAATTTAATTTTTTTAAAAAAATTAAATGCCACATCAGTGACATATCATTCAAAAAAAAATGTCATGTGACGACACATCATCCAAACTAACTGTTCCGTTAGCTCAAACTAACGGTGGAACTTGTGTGACCAATTTTCCTTTATGTGAGTGACTTTTGTGGCTTATTCTTTTGTTAGGAACTTGACTGGTGACTTTTTAATAGGTGAGGGACCTCCAGAGTATTAAACCTTTCTTTTTAAAGCAATAGCAAATCCATCTCTCTTATTTCTACCTTTGTACTTACAATTTTGGATGCATTTGGGCAGAGCTTGCCATTTGGAGCATCCAAGGTTCGATTCGTCTTAAAATCGATTCGATCCACTTGAAATCTGATCTAACTTTAGTTCGATCCAGCCAACATTTGAGTTGGATCAGCTCAGATAACCAAAGCCCTTTCCGGTCAAATTCAAGTTCGGATTTACTAACCCAAACACAAACAGACTCAATCCGAACCTGAAATTGTCACCTTGCAACTTTTTTAAATGCAACTGAGATTTGAAACTGAATTCAGGTCTCTTCTCTTGTGGAGTTTGGAACAATGTCCATACATGACATAAAAAAGAAACTCCTGATTTTTCTTAACAAAAAACAAAACTGGCCTCATTTCCAATCAGCAATACATAATGAACCAAGTCTCCGTTTTTCTACTTCTGCAATTTTAGTCTTGATCTGGAATGGAAAAAGGATACCCCATCAAACTCCTTCCTTACTCCAACTGCGAGTATCAACAGTTCATGTAGAGCGGGTCTCAAACTAGCAGATCGTAGTGGTTCTTGCCGCTGTACAGAAGCCTTACAGCTTTCCTGGGTTTTGCTTTTTTAGAAGCTTTTGAAAATTCGGCTCCATACTCTGCTATGGGAATAAAACCAGAGCTCCCTCCTCTATGCTGCATTTCATTTACGATAAAACACAATGTGCTGTTAGTAAATGAAGCAATACTGATAGAGAGTGAGAAATGTAGGAAAGCATACCTCATGCGCTGGTATGTAAACAATGACTGGTTGCTTACACAATTTTGAGAGCACCTGGATTATTAACAGCCATTAATAAGTGAGCGGTGTTTGACAAGAAAAGTAAATTATTTATCCATAAATGCACATAGATGTTGAAAAGAAAAGTAAATTATTTATCCATAAATGCACATAGATGTTGGATGCACGGAACAAACACACACAGGTTGTTATGCTGCACCTGAGTAACCTACAATAGAGGAATTATTACCATATTAAGGCATTGATTAAGAGTTTTCATCTACACCTACCACATATATTAGAATAAAAGTATATACAGAGAATATGACAATTACCACCTCATAACTTACAAGTCATACCACTGCCATCTAAAGATTCGTGTCCGGCTAGTACACTTTAAAGAAGCTCTTTGAAATAGAATGGTAGGAATCTAATTATGTGAGGTGGTTCACCAATTCGATCAAATACCAATTACACAAATAAAAAAGGCAAGGGTTAAATGGTGGAATTGAAATAGATAAGCATCATGGGTACTAACAAGTAGCTCTGACTCTCCTCCCCAAAAATCAGATAGCTGAATACGTTGGCAGTACCTAGAGACAGAAAATCATGAACATGTTAAAAGATTTCACCCATATAAATATGTTGAAAGGTGAACTTTTTACTGGTGAGAGGATACAGAACTTACCGTCTCAAAGACTCGTCAACAGTTATTGCGATTAGTGCTTCTTCATACTGGTGGCGTTCTTTGTCATCATCACATATAACCTCTTTCACAGCCATTCGTAATTCATCTACATTTTATGCACCAGTTGAAGGTCAAGATATTGTAATACTTATAACCTCTTTTTTTTTTTAACGAACACTTGTAACCGTTTAATCACAACAACCTCCACAAAAACTTGAATTTAAAAACTAGAGGCATTGCTCAATAGGGGCTTTTACTATGTGCATTACAAAACAGAGGACCTCTATTAGAAATTGAAAGTCAGCAGAGGGGAAAAAAAACACATAAAAGGCAAGAACTTGTTAGAACTAATAATAGATCAAATGCTCTACTTGACTTATTAGGCCTCCAAAATCAACACACTACCAAGTCCCTGAGAACTACAAAGGATAAAAATGGAACCCAACCGTAGCTGAAATCCTGGACTACAATCCCTTACAAAATCAAACACAAAGAGGTCAAGATAGCAACAAAGGAAATTACTGCATGTTCTGCCTTTAGCCTGTTCATAAAATACTAGACGGTAAAGACAGCATAGCAACCACATAGTGCATAAGAGATCAACTAAAAGAGTAATCATAAGGGGTTTATCAGAACAAAGCAACACGGAGTTGATATCCATGTAGACCTATATAAGCATATGCATAACCATGGAAGTATACCTGCATTTTCTCTCTCTTGCCATGCGTTGAGAGTGATACCCTTGTTCAAAGCCATTCCTTTGACCTGATTCATCATCAATTAGAGATCAGGTCAGTTGTTTAGCCAAGATGAATACTTTAACGCCGCAAAGTGTTGCTTATAGCCTAGATTTGAATACGGAACAATTATCAATTATAAGCTTTCAAATCTGATTACACGGTAGGAGCAGGGCAGGTTCAAGAAATACAATTGCCACCATAAACAGATGACTTTTTCCATCACAGGTTTAAGAACTCAGCAGGTAGTTAAATGACTAGTATTAGCAACTCCACAAAAGATAGTGGTGACTTATAGAATTCGGACTTTTTTAAAACCAACAAAGTGCCTTTACAAAGCATCAAATTCTCTTAGATAATTGTAGTAAAATTCAAAGTTTGGACCTAATCTATTCAGCACCTTTATACTTACAGTGATCACAAAACAACATCCAGCCAGAACAACAAGCACTTAAATCAACCCGATATACATTTAACCAAAATTCAAAGGTGAATCGGATATCAGATACCATACCAGCGCCCGAAACATACAGCGTCCATCCCCAGTAACCTTCCTAACTGAATAACGCTCAACTTTCTTCATTGCTGGTGATCCTCTGCCTCTGCCCACAAAACAAATGGATCAAACCAAAATATACACAACATGAATCAAAACATCAGAAAATGCAGCAACTACAGCAGATTAAAGAAGACAATTAAAAAAATTACATATTTATATTTGGTTAGGTTTTGAAAATTATGCTAATGCAAAATCAGTGTTCGGGTCTTAAAAGTACTGACAGAGATGATCCAATTCGAGCAAAGAAACCGATACTGTAATTGTCGGCGAGAAACGCCGAGGACGACAGACTTGCCGTGTTGTTGTTGGAGCTTTGAGCCGAAATTGAAGCAACAGGAGACGAGACAAGCTCGAATCGAGCAGTGCCATAGCTCAGCTGTTGAAGAATGGTCTCTGCACAAGTAAATAAGAGATAAAATAAAATGCCAACAGAGATAATTCTCTGCTTGGTGGTCGCCTTGAAAATGAAAAAGAGAAAAAATGGAAACTTCAAGAATACAAACTCTTTCTCGCCAACCAAACAGTACCAGAAATGAGAGACTGTACCGTTTGACTCCGTGCACGCCATGAATCGTTTGTCGTAGAAGAGAATTTGTGGAAACGATACAACCTCGAACGCAAGGTGCGGTGCCGGTAGCAAAATTGGGCTAGTAGCGCCCGTGCACGTCGGATAAGGTTGAGCAAATACGGCGTCGTTCGGTTGGTTTCTTTGGGGTAAGTGAGAGCACATGTGGCTTAGCTTAAACAATTTTTATTTGGGGTCGAGCCGGACTGAAATCGAGCGAATTTGGGTCAGATTTGTGTGTTGCAATCGTATTTCAGATGAATTTTTGAGTTAATTCTTAACTGTATAGTTGTCAAAACAAGAATTCTAGTACCCGATAGTTTATGTGTCATCAATAGTATTACACTTTGTAGGACAAAATAATTTCATGTTATAGTAAATGACCGACCTACAGATCAAATCAAAACAAATGAGTTCGAATTAATAAATTAAGTAATAATAAAAAGTCTAATCGATAAATGATTGATTTCACTTATTCCTTCAAAATTTCAGGTTTGAGACTTGTGGTGTGTGTATGTTTTTCATGCACTAGCTCTAGCAGGTTGAAGCAGAGAATTCAAAGACTCGAAGCTTCTCTTGTGGGATACAAACGACAGTACATACTTAAGCTTCTTCTTGGATTTCCTCAACTCCATGAGCTTCGTGTCCAATAAATACACACAATCGCTCCTCGACTCAAAGATGATCACTTCCCCATTTCTTATACTCCCAACGGTAGCTAAATTGTCCCATTTCGGCAAGCAAATCCTCCCGGATTCACCATTCGGAACTCTGAATTGTATCGCCCCCGAAACAATACTGTGTTTCTTGAACCAAACCTGTCTCTCGTAATCTTCCAAGATCCAAATATCGAGCTGGCTACTCGAAACCTCGTACAGCAAACATAAGTACCCACCTAAATTACAGTAACTACATTTCTTATGGCACATCTTGTCCGCACATTTTGGGAGAAAAGTCTTTCTTGATCTCTCCTCGTTCGCATCCATGGATATAATGTACTCGCCGGACGTGACATCATAATGAGATATGTGATTGTTTATCTCCACAGGGTCTGCCACAGGGTCTTCCAAATCGGGTTCCCAATCGCAACTAGGAAGCTCACTTGATTCTATAATTGGAGCCGGAACTCGCCTCCATTGATTATTAGCTCCCAATGTTAGTATCTCGAACCCAAACCCGAAGGAATAAACGTGCACAGCTTTGTACACATTCGAGTTTGGGTTATAGGCAAGCGAGGTCATGCATCTATGACTCCGGTGCATACAACCCGAGGGGCATTTAGGCAATGTTAAGCTTCGGTTCGTGACAAGATTGACGATTTGAAGTAGTCCTTTCTGGTTCGGGATGCTCATCAGGAATAGGCCGTTGCAGCTGCTTCTTATTTGCCCCATTCTACGCCGCGAAACATATTGCTTTAACTCTATGTCTAGCCCGTTCGGGTCCATCTCTACTGACAAGGTTTTGCAATACTGATCTGCATATTGAAATTGGATCGGAACTTGTATCAGATACTCGGGTTGTGTTTTGGACAAAAGATTGGCGTTGAACAAGCTGTTGCTAGAGATGTGGTTGTGCCATGATTTGCACACCAACCTTGCGTTCATGTGGAGGCTTTGGAGTGGGATTTTCGGAAGAATCTCCTCCAATATGATGCTTTCGGGAAGGTCTAGGATGTCAAGTTTGGGCAAGCGATTCGCGGCGGCTTTCTTTTTCGCCTTCTTCTCTCTTTTGGATATGATCTTGTTCACATAGCCATGTTCATGTTTTTGAAACTCGTTCTCTGCAATCTGCTCTGTTTCTTGATCTTCTTGTTCGTGATCGTTCCGTTTCTCTTTTGCATTCTTTAAGTAGATGAGATCTTCTAATTCGAACTCGTAGTCGCTGAGTGATGTAATGTCTTTCGACATCTGGGGTTTGTATATGTAATCACAGAAGCAACTGATCAGGAGATTGTTGGGAGATTCATGAGTATCAGATCGCAAAGCTCCAAGAAATAATGAAGTTGCCTAAACTCTTGTGAGTGAAGTAAATATATATACAGTTTATTTTGTTTAGCTATTACTAATCTTCTTAGGTTTTATGATTTCCTTTCCTAGTTATGATTTATTACTTCCATAAATTTTCTTAATGTATATTTTTAATCTCAAATAGAATATATTAAGAAGTCTCCAAATGGCAATCAGCCACCTGAGTTTAACTGGTCTACGGACTTGTAATAACATGAACTCTTCAAATTTGTATGCACGGTCCTTGCACTCTAAAATTAGAATACTCTACGGGCGAGATCCACAATTATTCAAATGAAAAAAGAAATAATAATAATAGCATCCATTTTCACAATGATTTTATTACACCTTCAAAGTATCTACCATGCACAAACTTAATCTCTAGATCCAAAACTCGGCCAAACAAGCATCGACCCAACCCACAAAAGTATAACTACCCCACACATGCACCCATATGGTCTCTAACAATTGCACCAGCACTAGTGCACCACTTGCACATTATAGGAATTTGCAAGTGTAATGCAACAGTAATATACACGGTGAGTCTTAACTTACGTATAAGACTTAAAATGATTAAATATCACAAATTTAACGTAAATATTTTAACTAACATGCAAAAGACTAATTATAATTTTTTAAGTTAATTAACCAATACAAACTCTAAGATTGCATGTTGAGCATGCCACGACTCGAACAATTTTTTTATGATGAAGTTATTGTGAATAAATATTTTTTATTCTTAATACAAATATGACACGAACCCAAGAAAATAACAAAAAAGCAAAAATCATAAATATTTTCGTTGTAGTCGCATATTAAGACACCAACGTCAGCTCCATTTACATTAAACTAGTCTACAGTCTACACAAACACATTACGAAAGAGGGCCTAAAATATCGAAGAATGACAATTTTGCCCTGTTGGGCATTTCCCAAATAAATATGTCTATTTTCAATTTTGCCCGAAAGTTCTTTAAATTTCGTGATCCTTATTGGTACTTTTATTTTTATTTTTTATTAATTTAATTCAAATTCCTTAACTCCGGATCGTGCAATTTCTGTCCTCGTCCTCATTTTCTCTCTCTTTCATTCCTGGGATTGATCAATCAATAAAAAAGCCATCGATTCGCTCTAACCACTCGCAGACGAAATCGTCCTTCTCTTTAGGGTTTGTAGGACGTGTTTTTCAGTGCCGACAACACACCACACACAACAACCGTACTGTAATGGCGAGGGTTTTATGCGAAGCTTTTGATTGAGGAATCACTTTGAAAACGAAGCTGCTTGCTCTCTGTAACTCGGAGGGAACGATGAGGGCATGATGTGTCGGAATTGATCCTTGATTGAGCTTGTCAGGTGAGGTTTGTGTCCATTTTCTTAAATGCGACTTCGCTTTCTAGCTTCGTTGATTGTTGTGGTTTAGCTGATGCGTTGGAATGCGAAACTTTTGTAATTTCGTGCATGAATGGTAGCATGTTGCCTCGTGGTCTTGATTTGTTGTGTTTCATGCAGCATTTTGGGTGCTTGGACAATTTGGAATCTAATTGCATGAATTTTTTGATGGATCACACTAGAGCTTAATGAGTCTGTTGAATTGGGGCTTTGATTTCTGGGAAACTAAACAGCTAAAAAAAGAGAGATGCAATTCTCAGCAATGGTACACAGTGTTAGTGTCACTGAGTTTTTGAGAATTATTATCTCTTTTTTTTCCCTTACCATGCATTTGTTTGCATATAATGTGTTTGTACTAAGTTATGTCTTGGAACTTTAGTTCTATTTATGTGCTAATGGTTCTCCAATTTATGGCATAAAAAGACTTGTGCTGCTTTGGGGTTTATGTTTTGGAATGCTCTACATTATGCGTCATGGCAGTTGATATTGCTTACAGAAACAACCTTTATTTAAGTATTGCGCAGCTTTCCCTTCATTTTATTGGGTCATATCTTACATAGCTTCTGGTCACTAAAGGTTGATATAGCTTGTCATTTATCTGTTTTTCGTTTGGAGTAGGTAATAAGTTGCATTGCTTTTATTGTGGCTGGCACTACCAAGAAAAGTTGCTCCTTCAGCGCATTTGAGTTTTTTCACAGCTGCGAATGTTGTTTAGTGGAAGTTGAATGGTTGTTGCCATGGACTTGAATGCGCTACCTGAAGAGGATGAAGAGAGTTATGAAGGGCACATAGAACAATACTCTGCCCCAGAAGATCGTTTAGAGTCTGCCGTTGATATAGCTCGCCGGGTACATCTCAAGTTTCTCTTCTTTACCCACATTTTCTTTTTCTTGTTATGCCTTTTTGTTTTATACTCTTTCATCATCCAGATGGTCCATCTGAATCTGTTTACTTAATGGAGTGGAGTTAAGTCCTCTTGTGAGAACAAAGTTATACAGTTTAGATCTGCATATGTTTGAAATGGGCTGTTGGTTACCATCACCTGGGGCGGTGGCAGAGTTTCTGGCTGGACTTTTTTATCCCGTTGCTTCTTGACCATGAACCTTCACTTCTTATCGGCTGGACTTTGTTATCATTTCACAACTTCAGAATATTTTTATATGCTTAAAATACATACGAGTATCACTTATAATACATATCTTTTCATAATTTAAAAACTGTAGTTGCAAGTTTATAACAACTATTGCTTCTAGGTTTATTTTGTCTAAATTAGTAAAAGAATGTCGAACCTAGTTGATTATTCTTTGATACATCAAATAATAGATTATATTAAAAAAAAACTATATCTTGTTACATACTTGTATCTATTATGATATCAAACATTGGAATCCATAATTACCTCTCCGTTGGATTTCTTATTCATCATAATCCATCGTAGTCCAATCTAGACAATCAAACACAGCCTAAGATGTCTGTCCTGGCAGTGGCTTCTGGTTCATTATATTGGAGGATGATTGTTCATTTCTCTATATAGTGTGTCTCCTTATCTTTTTCCTCTGGCCTGAATAATGCGACCATTAGTTTATTTGTAACCCTATTTCATGGAAATCAATTTAATATACATGTGATGGAACCCAAAATGTTGAGTTGAATGGAATATACTTTTCTTTAACCAGCAAGTCTGTCTAAAGGCAAAATCATAACTAGTGTATGGGATCACAAAACCATTGCTTGATTCTTGTAGCACTATATCTGCAAATTATGGAATGTCATAGAAAAAAAACAGCTTAACTATGCTGCGATACACATGAAATCTGCACCTGCAATCCTGCATCACAAGTATGCAGAGAATCTTTTATTTCTTGGACCACACACATGGACTTTTTCTTCTGGTGCCCTTAAATATCCATTAAATTTTAAACATAATGCGATGAGGATTTTATTAGTCTCTTGCTCCTTAGAATATACAGCCTCCTCTGCTTATTGAATCATACAAGTGTAATAAGTCAAACACATTTCTAACTTGTCCAGGGTGGATAGCTTTTACTGAGAACCTATTGGGCTAATACATCTAAATGTTTGTTTGTCTGAACTTTATTTAATTCATAATGCTTCTGGCATTAGGAGCGTGATGAAAGACGCAAGCGACTGAAAAGAGATCGCCCCGATGACCGACCAGTCAATACATCTCAGCCTGTGCATGAACAAATTTTCCATCCCAAAAAATTCTATGACACATCTAAGCTTCCCCCTGGTATGTATTTTGTCTTCATTTTTTCATGGATTGAGTATATTTCCAGGACTGTGGATCAAATTATTGCAATAGGTAATATAGTTGGAACATGCTACTTTTCCGTTGTCTTTGTGTTTCTGAATGATCAACAAGTTAGTATGTATGTTGTCGCTAGATGAAGTAGATGGGTCGTGGGTGTTTTCAAGCAGTGATCACTAACTCAATTCTCTCTATTCTCTATATAATTTTTATGTTTCTTTGTAGCTATTAAGTTTTAAATATTGTTGTGCGGCTTGATTGGTAGGAATTGTAGAATTGTGCCATCTATGTGAATATCCAGATTTACTTTATAATAGCAATCTCTCTGCATTTAAATATAGATGAATTGAAACATGAAATTAGAAATTTAGAATTGATTGTACTAAGTTCACTACACCATTCATATTGTGAGGCTGCTGAGGGAAGAAATAAATTTGTTGTGGGCTTAAACATGCTAATACATTGGTCAACATATTTTTCTTATCTCAATAGTATGCAATATTTTTGATGTACGAGAGAAAATTTTGCTGTGTCCTTTTCACACAACTTGTTTGAATTATTCAAGAGAATTATAGATCAACGTATGACTACTTCCCCTTTTCTAACTATTAACTACTGCTTTTTTCACCTTAACTGTATTATATATTTATTATTCTTTTGTCATTCTCTGTCACATCGTTCTTTATTGCAGGTTGGTTGGATTGCCCTGCATTTGGGCAGCCAATAAATTGCATTATTCCTTCTAAGGTTCCTCTTGGGGAAACCTTTAATGACTGTATTCCTCCCGGTAAAAGATACTCTTTTAAACAAGTGATTCATCAACAAAGAGTTTTTGGAAGAAAGGTACAGTGAAATTAATGTTATGTTCTTTTTGTGTGTGGATTTAATGTCACTAATGGTGCGTGAACTTTGACCTTATACCCAAGCACCTCTAGACTTCTATGGTTGTACTAATCTGAGGAGATATTCTTTCTACTAGAAAATGCAACAACAGGAAATGCCTTTTTTCTTCAACTAATAACATTAAGAGAATGTTTTTCCTTGTTTGTTAATTTGCAGCTTGGATTAGTGATTGATTTGACAAATACTTCTCGTTACTATTCAACATCAGATTTGAAGAAAGATGCTATAAAACATGTGAAGGTCAGTAGTGCATAATGAAATGCCTTTTTGTTTCTATTATGTTATTTTCTGACTGGAGTGTTTGTGTTCTAGATTCCATGCAGGGGGAGGGATGCTGTGCCCGATAATGTGTCTGTAAATACTTTTGTCTATGAGGTATGTCTTCTACGCAGCATTCCTGTTTTACGTATGATATGTTTAGAATATTGAGTTTCTTCTCCTTTGTCTCAGTATGCTGGTGTGATTTAGTTTACCAACACAGGTATTTCTGTATTCATTTACGATTTCTTCATATATAACTTAAGGAATTGACGGGTGGCTAGTAGTGTAGAAAAGAGAACCCTATTACTAAATGAGGCTGATCCTGTTCTATGAGTTGCGTGACAATCTTATGAAATGCTCAATGTGCACTTGACTGCCAATGTCTCCTAAAGCTCAAGCACATAATGAAGCACATGTTTAAAAAAATACTGAAAGATTTATCATTGACAGAATTAGAGTTGTAACTTACAGTACAAAATGGTAAATAAATCAAAAGAAAGCCAATTAGGCAAGTTGCTCCAATTTATAATATTTAAACTTGACTCCAACTCAAAAGCTTAAACTGATAGGTGGAGGACCCAACTAGTATATCAAGTGATAGCGGGCTTCACATTCTTCGATGTGGGATACATTAACAATAACATTATTCTATTGCACATATGTTGAAAGTTTGAATTAGAAAGGAAGAAAACACATAGAAGGCAGCATAAATTTTGACCCTTAGAGGTTCACTTATTGTAGTGCCAAGTAATACATTGTAGAAAGAGAGAGGAAGAACAAAAATAATAGCAATAGAGTTGATAGGAGCAAAAATGGGGATTATTTACATATATTACTTATTTGCAGGTGATACAGTTCATCTCTCGTCAGAAACACTCTAAAAAGTACATTCTCGTCCATTGCACTCATGGACATAATCGCACAGGATACATGATTGTCCATTTTCTCATGCGCTCTCAACCAATGTCTGTCACCGAGGTCTGTTTTATGTGAAATTTGTCAAATGCTTATCTGCTTAGTTCTGTCCAATAAGTAATATGAAGTTTCTCTTGTTTACTTGTTGCATAGGCAATCAAAAAATTTGCTGATGTGCGTCCTCCAGGAATCTACAAACCAGACTATATTAATGCTCTATATACATTTTATCATGAAAGAAAGCCTGATATGGTCATTTGCCCATCAACTCCAGAGTGGAAAAGATCATCTGAGCTTGATCTTAATGGTGAAGCACTGCCCGACGACGACGATGATGATGGAGATCCTGCTCCTCCTTTGCATGTATGTATAGCTTTGAATGATAACTAAGCTTCATGTTTAGGCTTTTCCATTCCCATTTTTTAGCATAAGTAAAAACATAAATGGATGCCCATGCTGATAGCAGTTTATGCATTTTTATTTGAGGTATGTTAAATTT
The DNA here is from genome assembly GCA_036897625.1 of Pelargonium cotyledonis. Lineage (NCBI taxonomy): Eukaryota > Viridiplantae > Streptophyta > Magnoliopsida > Geraniales > Geraniaceae > Pelargonium > Pelargonium cotyledonis. Next base: position 20,166 of record JAYMTA010000292.1, on the reverse strand, counting down.
AAATTACTTTGATTCATAAGACTTTTGGCTTGTGGGTGCATACTGGATGGGGAAAATTCAGGAATCATGTACGCTTCTGAGTTGGCAAAAAATGTTGGAGATGGCTTAGCAAAAGATGTGGAACATGAAAAATATGGTCGAGGAAAGTTGCCAAAGTATTGTTATATTAAATGGTAATGGTTTAACAAAATATGCGGTCGAGGAAAGTTGCTAAATTGTTGTATGAATTGGCAATGATTTAACCAAAGATGTGGCACTAGATTGGGGCAGTTGAATGCCTGTAAATTGTTGGAATCATATGATTCTTTGTATTTGGCTTGAATTTACGTTGTTCTTCTTTAATATGATTTTTATTGGCATTCTGAAATTGAATGATGAATTTTGCATTTCAGAACTCAGTTTATATTAATGGTATATTCATGTTTGTTCTAAATTTGAATTTCAAAGGGTTTTGTTCATGAATTCAAAAATAAATGTACCCTAGTTCATTTTTGAAAGGTTTAGAACCTGGTGGATGTCTTTAGATGCCACTCAAGTTCTCATAATGTAGTCTAGTTTGAATAATTCTATTTTCTTTTTGTTACAAGAAATTGTTTTTTTTTTATGAGCCTTGGAACATTACTGCTCAAAGTGTTTGGCAATTGTGTAAATACCCTACTTCTTTTAGGTATTTTACTGTAGACTACCAGACTCCATCAAAGATCTGGGATGCTCATTCACAGGATTGTACAAGGATATGAACAAATTGTTATCAGTGCTATACTGTTGATGCAGTCCAGATTCATTTTCCTACATGATTTGATGATGTATGACACCCTTATTCTTTTGTTTAGACCTAATCTGGGATGTTTCCTGACTACCCCTAGAATTTACACTTTTAAAGATATGTAAATAGTTTTTTTTTTTGAGGATAAATTCATGGAAAATTCTGTGACAGTGTTTGTCATTATTGCATAGCTGGTTTGGCTTGAATTTCTTCGAGGGATATTTTAAACCAATACATTGGCTTCATTCTTTTTTTAAATGCATTTACTTTTCAGGAGATTCATGAGATAGATGCAAAGATGACAAATGATGATATTTTGGGAGATGAAATACCTCATGGTCAGCTAGAAGCACTGCGGCAGTTTTGCTACCAAGTACTTAAGCTGAATGTTGGGGTAGGCAGTTTGAAGACATATTCTCAATCTTTACCATTTGCACTTGTCTGCAAGTACTATATCTATAAAATCATAGATTCAAGGAAATGGCATCATAAAAGTCCTCCACTATGAGCGGGATCCTAGACTTCCCCAAAAATGAATCAGTTGAATTATTTACTATCATAGCTTAATATTGCTTTATGATCTGCTTGGATCTGTTTCTTCATATGTTTGTTATTCTGTCTTCATTTAATGACTTTTCTGTAGCTGACTTTAATGATTTCCAGGGAAGAGGACATGCACAATTTCCAGGGTCACATCCAGTTTCTCTCAACAGGTACACCATATCTGCACTTCAAAAAAACTAAACTGCTATTCTTTCTATTTTATAAATCAAGCAGCTAATGTGTGAGCTCATGGTCCTGATAGTAGGTTGTGAATGTCAATATTTTCTTTATCTGCTTCGTTGAAGTAGGCTAACTTTACCATTTAATAGAATGAACTCTTTTTATGAGACTCTCAGTTAAGAGAGTAATATGCAAGAGCTAATGAATACTGTACATTGTACATGAACCTCTATGAAGCTACACTTTTATGTCATGATTCATTACCCTGGAATATTTTATATGATGTGGTCTTAGTAAGAAAAAGTGAGCATGCAATAGTAGGTGAAAGTTGAAATTATTTCTAACCCGCCTATGGCATAATAATGCACTTACTGTGGTCACCTTCTCCTTGCCAGTGCTGGTGATGCATGGTCGGGAAATATTAATGTTTTTTTTCTCAGATATGTTGTAAGTATTGAAATCATTTTGAGAGCAATTTGTACAAAATAATGTAGAACTTTGATATCCCTTCTAGGTAAAGTAGTTTCTATTTGACCTTTGCAATAGCGAAAGAAAGAAGTTGTATTTTCTATGATCATATATCTACTTAGGAATTTTATGGGTTGGCCTCTAGAGTCTATAATTGAATTTCAGTTTTACTTACTGAAAGTGGTTTCTTGGTAAATATGAATTTTATGAAGAATGGAAAGGAAATAGTGTTGCTACTGCAATGACGCCTGATTGTAGATTGCTTTGCATCATTACATATCTATTTTTCTTATTGTATGTGATGGTTATAAAAATAAAGCAACATTCTTGCTCTCAGTCTCATGCAAGAGTTACCTCTGGTTCTGTAATCCACTAGATCTCAGCTCTTAAATAGTCGTGGCACCTGCTTTGGCATTCTTCTGTGTTGTCTTTAAAAAATGGCAACGAATAGTGATTTATTTATTTATTTAATTTCTTTTTCTTCTATATCAGCTAGCCAAATTGTATCATGACGATCCTATGTGATACTCTCCTCAATTGTTGTCATTGATTTTCATTTTTTTGTAATCTATTAGAAGATTTGTATTTTTTTTTTATCATGCAGGGATAACTTACAGTTATTGAGACAGCGTTATTATTATGCTACCTGGAAAGCTGATGGAACACGATATATGATGCTAATCACTTTGGATGGATGTTATTTGGTTGATAGGAGTTTTAATTTCCGTAGGGTCCAGATGAGGTTTCCACTCCGAAGTATTGAAGTATGTATCCATATATTTCTGCTTTCAGGAAGGTTCCTGGATATTGAGATTGTTGCATAGTGTTTCTCTGATATAACGAAATCCAACTTGACATTCGTCTTTTATACTCATTAGGGTTCGGCTGAGCAGACTCACAACTATACTTTACTTGATGGGGAGATGATTATTGATACTCTACCAGACACAAAGAAGCAGGAGAGAAGATACCTCATCTATGATCTAATAGCAATCAACCACGTGTCAGTTGTAGAGGTTGAATTTACAGTAACTTCATTCCTAATTATTTCATTAAATATGTTGCTACTTGCACAAAAGTACAAAATCAGAATAGTTCTATTTGTAAATGTTGAGTTATGAACAATCGGTTTGTGTGAACACCTACATACATCAAGTGATATTATGTATTTCCATACCATTAGTTATATAGGGCTCTTATGACTTGTTCCTCTCGTAGGCACAATTGCTCGGCTTGTACTTGTTTAAAACTAGGGCAAATGTAATTTCATCTGTGGGATGTAAATTGTACTGTGAAAGTAGGCTGTAAGCGTTTTTCAGTAGATTAGAACCATTGATGTATTATTTGATTTGTTCTTCTTTTCCTCATTATACCTTTAAATCAAACTGTTGCAGAGGCCTTTCTATGAACGGTGGAAGATGCTTGAGAAAGAAGTGATTGAACCACGTAACCATGAACGCCACAATATATACCAGAGCAAGAATCCTTATTATAGATATGATTTGGAACCATTCAGGGTATTTTAGTGACTTCCAGCTACTTAGATTCTGTTCCTTTCATCCATATTCACTTTGTTTCTTATTGATTCATTAAGTTTTGAAGTCTTATATTATTAATTTTGCATATTTATCAGGTTAGGAGGAAGGACTTTTGGTTGCTTTCTACTGTTACCAAGGTTTTAAAAGAATTTATTCCAAGGCTTTCACATGATGCAGATGGTCTTATTTTTCAGGTGGTTGAGGATCAAAAACACTGTATAGAATATCTGAACTTTGATTAAAATTTTAGATTGTCGAACTTGTTACATATTCTCATATGTTGTACCTTGTAAATCATTTGTTCTAACTTTTAAGCCACTAATTCATCTAGCAAAGTTTTTGTGGGTTTAAGCTATAACTTTAGTTCATGGTACCTCCGCATTGAGGACCGTTCACATCATTTCCTTTTGGGATCTCTTTGTGTGCAACATGTTACATGTATGTATAGGCTTGAAGATAAACCACCAGATATTAGATAAGCTGAATTTCTTATATCTTCATTACACAATGCAAAGCAATTGTTACTGATGATCTATATCTGCAGGGTTGGGATGATCCTTATATTCCTCGCACGCATGAAGGGCTTTTGAAGTGGAAATATCCTGAAATGAACTCAGTTGACTTTCTATTTGAGGTTATACTGTCAACTTAACTGCACTTTTTTTGTGTCATATTTCCAGTTCTCTCCCACTTAAGTTTGGGTTCTGAAGGAGTTAGGATTTTCCTCCTAACTCGAAGCTTTTGTGTGTGTAGGTGACTGATGATGGCCGTGAGCTACTTTTTCTTTTTGAACGAGGGAAGAAGAAGCTGATGGAAGGGGATAGAGTTGTATTCAAAGGTCATTGTGAAGCTCTTTGTTTCAAATCTAATAAATATTTTGAGATTAATATAAATTCTCTCTCTCTCTCTCTCTCTCCTCACTCTTGCACTCTTGTGTTGTGGAGGTTGTGATGGATGTAAACTATGAGTTAGCAGCTCTGTGTTTGGGTTTGTCTTAGGAACCTGAGGGATGCTGTGTGTCGTTATTTTTCCTGTTACTGTATTAGCCATATGATTGTCCCATGGCTGCCAAGCATGCTTAAGTGCTCTCCCCAAGCTTGTAGCCAATCTAGTGGGATTTGATTGTCCTATTTTAGGATTGCTTCAAGGTTCTTATCACTTTCATGTAGGGTTTATTTATTTTTCAGTAATGCATAAATTACATTGTCTCTCAGTTACCACATCTTGAGTGGAGCAATTGGGAGAATGCATTCCTATGAATTGCATTGAGTGGAATCTCACCATCCATTTTCATTTGATATTCTGCCTATAGAATTTTGATAAATTTGTCTTACACAAAAACATATTGATTCTGACTTCTTATGTTGTGGAACCTAAATTACTTGCAGATGGTTCCGATCCTCTGTCATATTCTGGCAAGATTGTTGAATGTTCTTGGGATTCAGAAGAAAATGTATGGGTGTCTATGCGGGTCAGGACAGACAAATCAACTCCAAATGATTTCAATACCTACAGGAAGGTATACAGCACAAACACCCCTTTCTCTCACTTTGATCTTATATGATATTGTTAGTAAAGCTTGTGCCATTATTGAAAACAGGTTTTACGAAGCATAAAGGATAATATCACAGAGGACATCTTGCTGAATGAGATTAATGAGATAATTCGGCTTCCCATGTATGCGGACAGGATAAGAAATGATAGCAAAGCTGCCCAGCAGACAACCTCAGCACGGCGTAGGTGATCAGTGGAATGATGAGTAGTAATTTACATGCACTTGTCTTGCAAGGTTGAGTATTTATAGAAAAACCATGATACTGAAATGTACCACCACCTTTTGACGCCTACCTGCAGAAGTGACTCCAATTGCAGGTTTTGCTTGAAGTTTGGGGGTGTACTGGGTCGTATCACGGGGACTAGAGTCTGAGGTCTTCTGTAATTAGCTTCCCCTTGTTATAAAATGTAGCATTTGCTAGTGCCGGCGAGTTGTATTTTCCAATTGGTACAATAGGTAGTAGCAGGCTGAAATTCACTCTTGCAGTGGCTCAGAGTGAGAATTAGATTAGAATCACATGTATATTAGCATTGTTATTATTTTTTAAATCCTTTTTAATGTAGTTATTTTTTTAGTTTTTTGAAGAGGTATCCATTTTTCAGATGGACAACAACTAGTAGTGTCATGGCAAGGATTTGCATATTTCACCTCACTTTGGGAAACAATGAGCAACTGTCTCCTTCATTTGTTGTTAGCTTCAGTTCTCTGAAAGCTCACTTGGGAAGCATCAGCTATAGTGTTTGGTTTCCTGTGCTTATCTTTCATGCTATTAAGTTGATTTTGTTTGCTGTGATTTTAATTTACCATTAGCCAACTGTAAATTAGGAGGGTTAAGGACTTAAGGTGGTGGTTGTTTATCTGCACTTCAATAATATGATACATTTGATGTAAGGAACCTTGGAGGTGACCCTGCGAGGTAGGACAATGGAGGTGGCCTGACGAGACGGGAAGCGTTGGAGATGTGGGAGGACTCCTGAACTTGGCTAGGTGGTCTTTAGGACCCTAGAGGTTCCTTATGGAGATTAGTATGGAGGAGAGATGAATAGCTCTTTAGACAAAGTATGGAGAGGAGATGTAGAACTTATTTTGTGATCTTTTAGTCTCTTGTGAAGATTAAGTACGTCTTTATTAGTGATAAATGAATTCCCTTTCCTCGTGGTGCCATGGGGGTCTTCTTGATAATTCATTTCACATAGATTAATGGAGCAGATGAGTTGTATGCTTTCGACAACCAGTCGGTTATGGCAAGGTGACGAGATGGTGGTTGGGGACGGACGATGTGGCATGGTTCCTTAATGTTGCGACATCAAGGGTTGTACATTCTCAGAGAGTAATGATGTGAGATAACTCTCCCCGTCGTTGCATTGACGTTGAACATACAAATTTAGGAACTAAAAAAATTAAAGTTGGTCTTTTGGTGAGGAGGCACGCCATAACATGCCCTTAATGCAGCAACATTGAGATTCTTGTGGAGGTTTATGGGATTTTGTTAGGTAAAGTTGAACATTTCTCAAAGGTCCATGTTTTGGGACCATGTCGCACATAGGAGTTATGTCGATCACCCAAGTAGGAATTGACTTTTTTTTCGCAGTCCAATTCGAGCAGGTCTCATGCTCGGGAATCCATTGTGTAACTTTGATTTGACATTTAAGCACACATATTACCATATATTTTGTTGCCTCAATTTTTTTTTAGCATAACAATAACTTAGTGTATATAGTAATCAATTCTTAAGTTAGGTTATCAAAAAAGAAAATCTTTATAAGTTATATTTGGCTTGTAATTTCTTAAACATTTACCATTCTCTAGGTCAGGGCTTCTCTAATTCCGTATCCAAACAGGCTCTTCATCCTCCACTGGAATGGAGAAGAACCAAGCTCCCTCCCACTTCAAAACGACAGACAAAACTGAAAAACGGAGGAGGCGTGAACTCTGTGGAGCTTTCTTCTAATGGCGAATTGATGTTGACTTCACACTGAGCATTCTTATCTCGGTCACTCATTCACAGCAGCAGTAGATAATTGTAGAATCCTAGCTTATCAAGTTCGTTCCTCAACCAATTCTCGCGCCAGTATCAGCACAATCGATCCAATTATGAAAATCTCGGCGAGCAGGGCTCTTTTGGTTGGTTTAATTTTGGGATTTTTTTTGAATTTGATTCATGCTGAAGAGCAGGAGGCCAAGAAGAACAAATTCCGGGAACGGGAGGCTAGCGACGACGCCCTCGGATACCCCAACATGTGAGTTCGTCTCAATTGATCCCAATATCGTCAACTAAAAAGTTCTGATTTTGGGGATTGGTTTCGATTGTTTGTGATTTGAGATGGTCTGCTTTGCAATTAATCGACTTCATTTTGTATATTAGAGACGAGGACGCTTTGTTGAATACACAGTGCCCTAGGAATTTGGAATTAAGATGGCAAACAGAAGTTAGTTCTAGCATATATGCCACCCCTTTGATAGCTGATATCAACAGGTAATTATCAATTTTGTTCTGTTCCAGAGCTTCAGTAGAAAAAAAATGTACATTTGAGGTTTCGAAGCTTGAATTCTTTTTCATTGCAGTGAATTTCATATCATTAGTGCCAGTTAAGTAGAGCATAGAGTTTGGGCGTGTGTGTGTGGTTATTTTCTAATGAATGCATATCATTCCACAGTGATGGAAAACTTGATATTGTGGTTTCATCTTTTGTTCATTACCTGGAAGTTCTGGAGGGTTCAGATGGAGACAAAATGCCTGGTACTATTGCTACACTTTCTTGATATGTTTTCTTTTTTCCAGCTTGCCGATTCTGTATGATGAATCTTTTCTGGGTGATATTGCATTAGTAATGTGCATTTTACAAGTTTGTAATGTGGGTCATGCATGAGCTATCTGATCTCTGGAAATGCTTTGGATGATTTATCAGGTTGGCCTGCTTTTCACCAGTCAACTGTGCATGCCACTCCTCTCCTTTATGATATTGATAAGGATGGTGTGAGAGAAATAGCTTTGGCTACCTATAATGGTGAAGTGCTCTTTTTCAGGTAATTTTCTTTTCCATATATGGGTTTACCATAGTTGAGAAAAATGCAGGCCAATGTGCCGAATCTCTCACAAGATCCTGTTCATATTCTCTGCAGAGTGTCAGGATACATGATGACAGATAAGCTAGAGGTACCTCGTAGGAAAGTTCGTAAAGATTGGTATGCGGGTTTGAATCCTGATCCAGTTGACCGTTCACATCCAGATGTACATGATGATCTACTTATTAAGGAAGCTGCCGATATGAAATCAATACTTCGTAAGTTGTAGGTTTATATTTTTGCTGTCGCTCCATTTTCTTCTTCTTTTGTTTTCTGCCTGTCACATGTCAAATGAGCTAACTCAGCACCAGTCTTGAGTTTTGTTTTTGTTATATATATATTATTGTTAATTTCAAGCTTGGTCTGAGTATATAATCTTGAATTTCTTGATAGTTCTGCTAAACTCTCCTAATAAGAAATGAAAAACAGCTATATGTGTGTCTCATTATATATCATGGGATTTTTTTTTATCCTTGTGAAAGAATTGATTTTGTTGTTACTGCTGTTTATTTTCGTAGAAATGAATGGAAGTTTGCCTGAATTGAACACTTCAGTGACAACATCAGCAGAAAATCCTCCTAGCACAACTAGTGCATCCAATACAGAGAATGAAAAGAAAACTCATGAAGGTCATATAGAAACATCCTTGAATACAGAGAATGGAACAAACATTAAGCTGCCTACAAGCACAGACAATTCCACTGTAGAAGCTGGATCAGGTGGAAACATCAATGTACAGAATGGAACAAATTCTGGGAGACGGCTTCTAGAAGATAGCAATTCAAAAGGGTCGGATGGAAGTGGTTCTGAGTCTAAAGATAAAAGTAACGAGGACCTTCCCGTTGCAACTGCAGAAAATGAAGAGGGTTTGGAAGCTGATGCTGATGCATCTTTTGATTTACTTCGTGAAAATGAAGAGCTGGCTGATGAGTATAATTATGACTATGATGATTATATAGATGGATCCATGTGGGGAGATGAGGAGTGGACTGAAGGGAAACATGAAAAGCTGGAGGATTATGTGAACATTGACGCTCACGTCTTATGCACCCCTGTGAGTTTGAACCCTGAACCTAATAATAATTATGGTTTTAAATAGATGAACTTATCGATAAATGCAAGTTATTCTTGGTGTTTAAAAGTAAATGAGATTTTGCTTTCATATTTTGATCAGGTAATAGCAGACATTGATAATGATGGGGTATTTGAAATGATTGTTGCTGTTTCGTACTTCTTTGATCACGAATGAGTTCTCTTCACAAACATCATAAGTTTATTCAATTTTACTTTCAATGTTTCCCCAATCTAATTTTAGTTATTAACATTGGTCTCTTCTATATGAACATTAAAAATTACCACCATATGTTAGAGCTGATGTTTATCTCATCACCTTTAGGCTTTAACATTATGACTTTGTTGATCATGTATATAACTAGAATATGTTGAATATAGTATCTAGTGCTGCATGTATTTCTATTATATGTCTACTTTATCTTCCAATTATGCTTCTATCTTTCTTCTCAAAGTGCTTGTTTTGCTATGTTAGTGTGATATTTTCATCACTTTTAGAGTGTTGAAACTTCAAAAATCCAAGATTCTTGATTGATTAGGTTGCCTAAGGTTAGAAGAGACAGAGCTTCTAAGTATAATTTTGTCCACGATTACAAATATTCCACCATCTGTCACATAGATTTTTCTCAATGTGTATATGAGAAAGTATGATAGCCTTTACTCTCCCTTTCCATGTATCAGATTTACCTTATCTGTGTATTCTCTGCCTCTAATTGGTGGATATTATGAATATTAACATGGATTGTGTATTAAAGAATTAGTTGAATGTGAACTAACCATATTATAAGTTGACATTTTATAGGTACTATGACAACCCAGAGCATTTGAAAGAATTGGGTGGAATTGATATTGGAAAATATGTAGCTGGTGCTATTGTTGTTTTTAATCTTGATACGAAGCAAGTTAAGTGGACCACACAGCTAGATCTAAGTACAGATACAGGAAATTTTCGTGCTTATATATATTCTTCTCCAACAGTTGTTGATTTGGATGGCGATGGGAATTTGGACATTCTTGTTGGAACTTCTTTTGGCTTGTTCTATGTCTTGGATCATCATGGTAATCTCTTGGAATCACATGCTGATTTACTATCTTGCAAAAACTGTTCAGATTGGTCCGTGTGTTACTACAAATTCATTCCTTTATTTACTCTTTGGTTTGTATTGTAACTTCATTTTCATCTGCACAGATTGTTTTTAGCCCCTATGATGTTGTAGAAGATGGCAGCTATTTTGTGATGCTCACTTGTTTTAGATCTTAGTAAATGTCTTAATGATAACCCATTTCTTAGACTATCCATCACCCTAAATCCTATTGTCTATAACCTCTGCCATCCATATATGCAATTGTGAACAATTATCTGCATTAAGTCTATAGTTTCATCTGCTAATGCTCTTTACAGACTAACTCTGATGAACTACTCTTATCCTTTGGATGCTTTCTGTTTTGATCTCTTGATTCTGTGCTACAAATGTACTCTCCATTCAGGCAAAGTCAGAGAAAAATTTCCCCTTGAAATGGCTGAAATTCAAGGCCCTGTTGTTGCTGCTGATATCAATGATGATGGAAAAATTGAACTAGTTACTGCTGATGCACATGGAAATGTTGCTGCATGGACTCCACAAGGAGAAGAAATCTGGGAAACGCATGTTAAGAGTCTTATTCCACAGGTATGGTATGATTCATTGTTGGCAACCTATCAAGCTGAAATGAATATTTTGTAAATTGAAGCCTTGACTAACATTAAAAATTATTAGCTTCTTGGATTCAGACCTGACTTTTCTGCAAAGTCATGTTTATTCCCCAATCTATATCCTTGTAAATGCCAGCCATATCCAATCTTTTATATCTCGATTCCATAGAATCCAAATATTTTACCATATCTGCTGGGGTGCATCTTGACTACTCTGTGTGGATTTGCATATTCTATGCAAAGGGGTTTCAATAATTTTTATATATGGAAATCATTGCGTTTGTGTGTGTGTAAAGATACTTTGTCTGCATAGACAGGATTATGGTGAACTTGGACTGTTACGGAATTTTTAAGACCCTTATTCAGTGCAAGTTTTGCAGTAAAAGAAATATAAAATAAAATAACATGAATTTTTCTGATGTAATTTTTGCTGGCCCAGCTGATGTTAATTTACCATTATACTGAATATCTTAGTGTAGTGGTTCTCCAATGTGTAACTGCAATCCATTGAAGAAAGTTGTGTTAGTCTTGTTTCTTTTTCTATCTTTGTGGCTTAATGGTTTAAAAGCTGTGAAATGCATTTGTTTGTTTTTTATTAATTATAAGTTGATCTTATGTATACATGTGTATGCAATGCAAATTGTGCTATAATGTGATTACGGAAATACCTGTTTTAGTTGATAGTTGAGTGATGTGATATATATTACCATATTTCTTAGGGTCCAACTGTTGGTGACGTTGATGGGGATGGCCATACTGATGTGGTGGTTGCAACACTGTCTGGTAACATATACGTTCTCAGTGGCAAGGATGGGTCACATGTACGTCCATATCCATATAGAACTCATGGGAGAGTGATGAACCAAGTTCTCCTTGTCGATCTAAGTATGCGTGGGGAGAAAAAGAAGGGACTTACTCTAGTTACAACCTCATTTGATGGTTATTTGTATCTCATAGACGGACCTACATCATGTGCTGATGTTGTTGATATTGGTGAAACATCGTAAGACATTCTCTTAGTTCTGTGACACCATTACTCTGATATGGGTTATTTTTATACCAGTATGTATTTAAAATTGTGAATTTCTTCTTGGCAGATATAGCATGGTATTGGCCGACAATGTTGATGGTGGAGATGATCTTGATCTTATTGTCACAACCATGAATGGCAATGTCTTCTGCTTCTCAACACCTGCTCCACATCATCCTCTCAAGGCAAGATAGATCTGCAACTATATGAACATCTTTTAGTTTCTGATTCCTAATAGTCTGTGTTTGCACTTTTCAGGCATGGAGATCACCAAATCAAGGAAGAAACAATGTTGCAAACCGCCACAATCGCGAAGGAATATATGTTACACATCCATCAAGAGCTTTCCGCGATGAGGAAGGCAAGAACTTCTGGGTGGAGTTTGAGATTGTAGATGGGCATAGATACCCGTCTGGGACTCAAGCCCCATATAATGTCACGGTAAGCTGCTTTTTTTTTTCCCCAGTGTTGTGTTTTGAAAGACACTATTATCATTATATGAATCTCATTGTTTACAATTGGCGTGTTTGGAAATAATGCAGACAACCTTGTTAGTTCCTGGTAACTACATGGGAGACCGCAAGATAACGCAAAATAAAATCTTTCAGAGTCCTGGAAAATACCGAGTAAAGCTCCCTACAGTTGGGGTGAGGACTACGGGGACTGTTTTAGTGGAGATGGTTGACAAGAATGGACTATACTTCTCAGATGATTTCTCCCTCACATTCCATATGCACTACTATAAACTACTGAAGTGGCTTCTTGTCCTCCCAATGCTTGGCATGTTTGGTGTGCTCGTCATCCTTCGACCACAGGAGGCCGTGCCTTTGCCATCGTTTTCACGGAACACTGATTTGTGATCATTGAACCTGCATCTAATTCTTGAGACATATACCATAGTCTTACCAAATACTGAGCAACAAATCACCTGAACCAGGGTCGGAAATTTCAGCAACTTCAAGGCCCCTTCAACTGAATCCAAGTTTCGGGAGATTGGAAGTAAGAACTTGTAATAGAATTGAACTTAACATTGGGAACATTTGAACAAACCACCAATCATTTCTTGCATCTCTTCCGCTGCTGAGGCTTTTCGATGATAATGACTTAAGAGGCGTCGTACTGAAGAAATATATACTATATGTGAATTTACAGCAGAAGATTTGAATTCCTGCCAACTCTTTATTCGTGTACATCTTTGTAGCCTAGTATCTATCTATCTATCTATATATATGTGGGTTAATCTTAATTTGTTCAAGTTACTGGTCATCTTGATACTATTTTGTATTTGCTACTAGATACTGTAACCTTCACAAATAAGGCTTTGCTTGGATTTGTGCCCCAACTGTGTTTCAAAAATCAAGACTGTAAATGCTACAAACTGAATACAAAATCCCAGACTTTAGCTACCCAGATTAGGCTGAATTATGATTTATGATTAGCTTGGCAGTGCATGAGTTCTGCACTCTTTATCTTATCCAATCAATCACCATGAAACTGCAATGATCAAAACTGGTCAGTGATTGAAATTGTAATCGTGTTCTTATTTCAACAAAGTTACATACAATACATGAGACTGAGATTGAGACTGAGAGACAGTATGAGCTGAAATGAACTGAAAACAAGCAAATCAAATTTAGAAACCTTGTAAAACAGGTCTCTTGCCAAGCCTCTTGATCTCTTTATCCATTTTCCCAGTAAGCATCAACCCAAACATCTTGTAATCACAGAGAAGAGACCAAAATGGATGCCCAAAAGTGGCTGGAACATTACCCTCCACAAAGAAATGGCTGTACCAAGCCAAACCATACCCAACAATTGGCACCAACAGCACAAACCACCAATTGAACAAAACAGAGTAAAGCAACATCAGATTGCTAGCCAGTGTGCCTGCAAAATGCCATCGCCTCGTCGAGGGTTTCGAGTGCTGACTCACATAGAAAGCCCAGAAATCATCTAAGCTCCTGAAATTCATAGCTCCAACAAAACAAAAATTGATCACACCAAATACCCAAATCAAAATCTTGATTTCTGGGTCTTCCTGGAGAAATTTGTCAAGAACAAGTCAAATCAGAATCTTGATTGCTGGAAAGAAACCTCGATCAGGAATAGCATCAAAATCTCTATCTGGGTTTTGAGATTAACCAGTGGAGGATTTGAGACAAAACCCAGAAATCTTTTGTAGGAAGATTTTCAAGATCTTTTGGGCAACATGTGAAATCAAAATCCAACCTTTGAGGATGGTCAGGTCTGCTTGAGTTGGGTTTGGACGATAAAATGGTAGCTCTCTTTCTCTCTGTTGAGAGTCAAAACTCAAAAGTAGATAATATCATCTGAAGACGTGTGATGGAGAGAACTTAAATTTTCTATTCCCATACAAGATATAAGATATTTTATTTATTTATTTACTAACTCTCACAAAAAACATACATTTCCTTTTCTGTCCTTTTTTTTATCCAGAAAAAATTGGCCAATCAACAGTAACATTTGGCACAACGTTACAAGATGTTTCTTTTTTTGTGTCCAAGAAGAGAAAGGTGGTTTCAGTTCTACTAGAGAAGCTCATATGAGAATTGGACAAGAAAAATCATAAAAACTACACACAACTCACTGCAAATTTCCAAGGGTTGAGCAGCAGAGAATATAAGAATTCAATAAATCAATAAATATATAGTTTACAAGGTCTCAGTAATTCCACCCAGACACATGATTATTACAAAGTTTGGTTCTTTTGACCACAAAGTGGACACCAAACTACACTTCACTCTAATGCCTTAAATTACAGTTGAGATCTACATGTAAACCTAACCTAATAGATATATCAAGAAACAAAGACACTATAGGCACAAAACCTGAAAGATGTGTATGTTCTGTGCAAAACAATAAATGAACTATACATGATCAAACCACTTGAACTAACCAAGTATGCAACTCAAAAATTTGAATCCCTTTGAATTATGACTTATTGGCCATATATATTTTCCTTGGATCTACCGGCTTTTAATGCTATCAAGAACTGATGCCAGTCACCAATCACTTCACTTGATTCTAGATGACTCGCTCTCCGGTTGCATACAGGTTCCAAAAGATGGTTGAAGCAAAGTAAAGTCCTGCAGTTAATGTCAGGAATGCCTGGAAGGACCCGAGCCATTCTACGAAATAACCAGTTCCAATTGTGCTGATTATAGCTGCTAAGGTCCCAGCTGAGTTTGCAATTCCTGTGTTTCAAGTTTTTTTAAATAAGTAAAATGGTTATTATCTTCATAACAATAAAAAAAGAAGATTAAAGGGAGATGGTCATTTGGTGAACATACCATGGA
Source organism: Pelargonium cotyledonis (assembly GCA_036897625.1). NCBI lineage: Eukaryota > Viridiplantae > Streptophyta > Magnoliopsida > Geraniales > Geraniaceae > Pelargonium > Pelargonium cotyledonis. Next base: position 4,939 of record JAYMTA010000292.1, on the reverse strand, counting down.
GAACTCCTGCATACTCGGGAGCTATGTCCTGATCAAATAAACCAAAGCAGTGAAATTAAATTTGAGGTTAAGTAGCTGTTACTATGCTATAAGAAACTGATGTGCATGTTACGTAGTTTCGCTGTCACGAGGGTGGATTGTACTTACTTGAATATTTAGGAGAAACCCAGCTTGGCTGAAAGAGCTCAAGCTCAGAGCAGCTGTGATAAATACAGAGGCCACCACTGGTGTTTTGGCATAGTTCAAGCAAAGCAACGACAGTCCAGGCCCGATGAAACCAATAGACTGTTAATTACAAATGCTCATTAGTCTGGCAATCTTTACAAAATACATTTGAATTTGGAAACAGCGATATGTCAGGTGTAAAACTTCCGTTTATGGCCTTCTGTGTATGCTTAACTTGATTATAAGCAAGGCCAGCTATATATTGAATTAAAGACTTGGAAAAAGGCAAGAAACAGAACTATGTTTTCAGAGGTATGTTTCTTTATTAGCGTCGTTTAGTAGCAAACAGTTCAAGTATGTATATATATATATATACACACACACGTTAATTTGCTAGTCAAATCATTTTCATGTTTCTTTGAACATCGTCACTTTAATCATCAAACCTCTATTCTACTGATATCTCTCCATTGTACTATACTGAATAATTATATTAACTGATTAACCTAAAATATTATGTATTTCAGGAACCATTCTGTGACGGGCTTGTGAATATCCATGACACAGGGCTCTTGTTAACATTTGCAAACACGAGAACTTTACCTGCATGACCTTTCGAACTAATGTCACGTTGTAGCCTGCCTTAATTAGGTAGTCTGATGCTGTTCCGGCAACGTAGCCAGAAAGTGCCATCATTCCCCAAGGGACAGCACTGAACCAAGCTGCTTGCTTCAAGTTTACACCGAAAACCTACAAAGCATTAGAAAGATAAATTAAAACCTTCATCAAGTCTCATCAAACAAACATGTATTCAGACAAAACTAGTGTTTGAATATTTGTTTTGGGACTTCCCAGAACAACTTCAACAATTGCTATAATCTTGTGAATGTGATAGCTCAAGCTTTTCAAATTAAAAATAAACCAGTGAATGATACTGTTATTCTGTTGATCTCACAAATTACTTTTAACAATACATGAGTACATAATAGTCCACATAATTTGACGCCGGATTTGAGTACAATTTCTGAGTGTTTGTTGCAATGGGTAGCTCTTAATAACATGTGTCAACAGAACAAATGCATACGATGCCATGAACAAAGATTGAGGAAAAAATTCTCACCGTCTTGAAATAAACAGGCATCCAGCTAAGTAGTACAAAATATCCCTGGATTTCAAGCATGTACGAGATAGTTAGTATAGAGACTACAGAGTTACAAGCACTTGCCAAAGTGATTAAGTCACTCAAGGTGAAGAAGCTCACCCAATTGTTTGTTATATTTGCAATAATGATTGCCCAAGTTGGTAATTTTGACAACAGGAGGCGAATAGGAGGAAACTTGTCCTTTTTAACTGACGAATCACTTTTCCCAGCTCGTATTAGTCGCAGCTCTGACTTGCTGATGAGCTGACTTTCTCGTGGATCGTTTGTGACACCATAAGCCCAAGTAGATAACCAGAGAACCCCAAGAGACGAGAAGAGAAGGAAAGGGCCCGAAATACCAATAGTTGACAGCATAATTGGGGTCAGTAGTAAGCCAACAACATTGCCAAGATGAAATCCAGCCATGGAGATTCCAACTGCACTTGCTCGTTCTTGGCTAGGGGACCACCTGCAGGTGATCCAGAAACTTGTAATGTTTAACTCGCTACATATACTGACAAACATCGTAGCTAAAAAGTTGTGCCGACATGGTTTTGTTGTTAAATGAACAACCTTTCCTAGAAGAACCTGAGCTCACTCTTCAAGTTTGACAAGCAAATTAAATTTCAGGACCAAAACACTTACTATGCCTTTGCATATGAACAAATATCAATTCATCTCAAAAATTGGCGAAAAATGTTACCTAGACAAGAGAGTGCTCATGGAGGGAAGAGCTACACCTTCAGCAAGTCCAAAGAAGGCGCGAACAGCCAAAAGGCCAGCTGTGGAATGGTTGGCAGCCCATGGGGTGAGGACTGTGGCCAAGGACCATAAGGCCACGCCCCAAGCCAACACTTTTTTACCGCCATATCTGTCCACTAAAGCTCCTCCAACCAGCGACGAAAATATGTATCCCCACAGAAAGGACGACTTCAATGCATCATTTTCATGTAAATTAATCTTAATTGTCAGCACACGAACATACTAAATATGAACAAAATCATGATGTAGAGCTAAAACAAAGTAACCAATCACAGTTTTTTTAGATTAAACAGTACTCTTACTCCAATATGCTTGAAATATAATCATAATTTTTCCTCATGCGATCATTCCAACAAATTGTAATTACTTGATGTAAAATAAATCTTTATCCAGCAACTCAGGCTTGTTCATTTTCACTGTCAGGAAGTTGGTAAGTGTCCCTTTCACTTCATTTCTTGGTAATCAATTGGTGCAGGTTGGACTTAGTGAAATAAACTATTAAAACTCTTGGCACCAAAAAACAAAAAACAAAATCAATATGGACCAAACCATCTTCAAGTTTTCTAATTTTCTTCATCTGATTGGTTATGTGAAAACTTGGCCCCAGGCAAAAGAGCTTGAGTCAACATGCAACTCTTTTAACCCATGACAAAACATATCAATGTTCACTCATGCTAGCACGTCCCCAGAAAAGCCTATGTGTCTCCTTACACCACAATTAGTGTATCATAAAAAATAAATTAAAAAAATCTTCTTTTTCTAGGGTTTCATGGTAATTTCTGGAGGCGGCGACCCAACAACAACCACCTCATTTCATGAATTTCTCAACAACCCCTTTAAAATTGGCAAAAAAATAGTTTTATTTTATAAAAACTTTCAAAATCATTGAAATAAATGTTAACATTACTGTTTGGATTCAATTGAAGAGTGGAGACTCTCTTTTTCTTCTTTTTACCCAGAATCGCTATTGGAAAGATCCAAATGTAAGCTTTGTTGGAGTACCTGCACAATACCCAGGAACGAGCTAGACCAGCCGTGCTGGGCGGCCAGAGGAACAATGGCTACAGACATGACGACTCGATCGGCATTACAGAGACACATCACGCACGCCATTAAAGCCACCACCTTGAACCTCTCCGGCACGCTCACTCTCCCGACGGCGGCATCTTCGAGCTGCTTCGCCTCCCGTCCCCGCCCTCCCAACAGCATTCCCCTCTCTATACCCTCCGCAGTGCACCTCACCGGCGTTACTCTGTTCCTCTTCATCGGCTGCTCTGTTTTCGTCCTCCCCGAGCTGCCGCCCTCCCATTTGATCGATTGCAGACGGACTTTACGTTCGAATCCCAAATGGGTCTTCCTGAAATTGATCAAACCGAAATGGGTTCGGGTCGTAGACGAAGAGGAATGCAAAAGACTGGCCTGAGCCACGGCGGCCATGGCAGAGCGAAAGGTAGAGAACAGAACAGAACAGAGCTGAGTGTTGGTGTAGGTGTAGGTGACAGAGAGGAACGAGAATGCAAATGGGCTTTGTTGTTAAATGGAGTCTTTGGATATAAAATAAAGGAAAATTAATAATTATGACGTAAGCTGTATCTGGTAAGGAAGGTTAGACGATGGAGGAGGACTGCAAAAATAGTTCTGAATAATTATGACGTAAGCTGTATCTGGGAAGGAAGGTTAGACCATGGTTGAGAAATTCATTACCTCAACCAACCAAAATTTAGAAAATAAAGAGAAATGCGAAAAAATCTATCTACATTTCTCACTGGTGTTTCAAAAGGCTACCTCAACACTATCCTAATATTTGACAAGTTGGAGATGTGTCATTTTATATGAACGTCTCAAAATTCCAATTGGCTATATATTATAGTGCATTCAACTATAGGTCTCCCTGTAATATATTGTCGTTTTAGGTCTCTACTAGTTGAAGTTAAGCTATTTTATGGTTGAACACTAAATGTACCCCACACACACACACTAAGAAAATAATGCCTAATTAATTTGTTACTAATATTTTGAAAATAATTGTTATTTTGTGGATAGATGAAATAACAAATTTTATGTGAACACGGTGTTTATATACTAATTAATATTTTTAAAAGTTTGATTAATGAATAAATCTTTGTAACTTTACGAGACAAAAAAAATAATAATAAAAAAAGAAACACACTCAAGTGAGCTTCAACAATAAACTCACATGCATGTAAGTAATTCGAAATATAGAAAGAAACAAATGAAGAGGAAGTGGGTGACAAAAATTTAAGGAAGTTATTGGTGAGATCCTACGTGGATCCACGTGTTAGCTGACTTTCCACATCAGTTACCAAACCAGTGCTGCAATATGGTACGAGCCGGCACATAGTAACAATAATGTGCACTAAACTAATCAGGCGGCTTGAAACATGATCAGGATTATTTACCCGCCAAATGTAACTGTAATTGTTAAGCACTAGTTTTCGTTTTCCTCGTAAATGTTGCAGCCGACCATTTTTTTTATTTGCAACATTTTTAGAGCCCTAAATTTAATAACTGACCTCGTAAAATAAATGTTTTTTGTTGTCTTTTAACAAAATGACAACTTCATCTCTGACACGACCATTTCACGAGCACAACTTTCACTAACAAACATGAAATTAAATGAAATTGTTAATAAATTATCCACATGTAACATGTTGATGCCTTATTTGGGTTGTCTATTACGTATATATAAAATGGATTTTTCTAACATGTGCAACCATTGCACATGTTAAGAATCTTATTTTATACTTTCTTCGTCTCAAAATATTGCATATTTGTCTTAAAATGAGTGTCTTGTTTTTTTTTCTAGTAAGTTAGTTATGCATAAATTGTCAATAATATCCTTATAAAAAG
>JAYMTA010000291.1:0-32244 GCA_036897625.1 Pelargonium cotyledonis | reverse complement strand
TTCCAAAAAATTTTGGGAGTCTCGCCTCCACAAAAGTTTGGGGGCCTCGTCTCCACAAAAGTTTTGGAGCCTCACCTCTACAAAATTTTTAGAGCCTCGCTTCCACAAAAGTTTTGGAGCTTTGCCTCAACAAAAGTTTTGGATACTCGCATCCACAAGAGTTTTGGAGTCTTGTCTCCACAAAATATTTGGAGCCTCGCCTCCAAAAAAAAAAAGTTTTGGAGTCAAAAACTCCCAAGGACACATTTTATTCATGTATTAATATAATCTGTGAAATGATTTGGTGGTTTCATAAAGAACATATTAATCATAAATGGCACTGTCTCATCTCATTTAATCACAATTATCTGACATTGTTGTATCTCATTTAATCACAATTATCATCCGACCTGAAAATCTTACAAGTGGAAGTTGATTTCACTTTTTCAAAGGGGTTGGGTAATCTGGGTTTGATTAGCTCCAGAAATGTTGAAACAATTTCTAAACTTTACTACACAACAAATCAAATTGCTAAATAGATATGATGTAACTGATTAACTATTGTGCCTGCTTGGTAAATGTGATAATTAGCAGCAAAAGAAAGCTTCTGCGTGCCTGCATGATGGATACTAGCACTTACACAGTCTGCGCTTGTCCCTGGGTTTGTGCTCGGGCTTTGGAAGCTCCTTCTTTCCAACCCTTTTGGCGAGCCCTCGCCTCCCATGTTGCTGTCAGTTTCTTTTGTGCTTCTAATGCTGCCTCAGCCTTCTCCCTTGCTTCTTCACAGGTTTCCATACCCGAGTTGCACTTGTCTGCTTCCTTTTGATACTGGGAAGCTACCTTCTTAGCCTCAAGCAGAGCCATGTCACCACGACGCTGATTCTCCAGAGCTACGGCTTCCCGCTCTTTCAGTTCTTCCGACAATAGCTCCACAAAGTTCTTTTCAGTATCTTCACTTACCTCTGGGTCACGTTTTGCACAATCTGCATTCAAATTCAACAAAATAAAGTACATTCACTGCAAATTCAGAGGTATTGTTGCAAGTAGATTTAGAGGCCTGACTGACACAAGGCATAAGCATATGCGAGCAAGATATTTCATTTCATACAAATCTATCTCAAATTTCATATTTCTTATGAGGTGCAATTTCTTTTCGTTCTTTTGGGACTAGAAGATTTAACTCATTCTATATATGAATTCCATGTATGAGAATATGAGATGGTGGTGCATGCAACAAAACAACCAAAGATTAACCGGCAGCATTAAAAACCAAGTATCTCATTATTGATGATAATTAAAATTCGTCATCTCTATTTCTGAACAACAAGATTTGCAATAGAATATAGGCATGTATTAAACATGTCCTAACTAATAGTTATAGACCACCTAAATCTGGATAACATCATGTTATCTTCGTCCAACAAATCTTTCACTTAATCTTTGAGACTCAATATTTATATTGGTTAAGCCTCACAAGAACTTGGAATGTTCTGGAAGTGAAAACCTTCCAACCAGAAGCCAGCCTGTAAAGCGCCTATCAGCACTAAAGATATGCCACATATCCATCTATGTTGCCTGTATAAACTAATCTTAAATCTCCACAGCATCCCTACAGGAAGCTTTTAAAAGTCACTTGATTGTGACTGAAACAACAAAATCAAAATGGGTGGACTTAGGCATGTTCATCATGCACCATTTATCTTTCTATGGAATTAAAAAGGCACACATCTATCATGTGTCACAAAGTCCCTGACCCAAGAGTATTCACATATATTTTGGTTTTCATGCCTAAAATAAGGAAATACATCAGAGTAATTTTGCTCTTGTACATAATTTTCAGAACAATTTATGCCCTTCTCTGAAGTTAATGTAAGGAAAGAAACTAACCTGCAAAGGAAGTGTTGCCAAGCCCTGCAACAAATAAAGTAAAAGGAACTGAAATAAGTAATCAGTTTCACAAATTTGAAGTGAAGAAAAAGAAGAAACATAACAGATAAGGAAGTGTAATATTAATTTATCTCAATGTCCACGTATAATCAATATGTGGAAGAATTTAGCATGAGCACATCACAAGCAATGAGCTTTACAAGGAAGAAAGAGTGTTTAAAAGATGAGTTGAGAAGTATAAAACACAGGAGGCATAACTATATTTGATAAATCACAATTCAAATGGAATTGGAAAGAGAATTTTGTGAATCATAAATTAAACTAAAACAAACATGGGACAATTTTTTGGGTTTGTATGAATTTGGTCACGTTATATGGTGCAACCTTGCCAAATTTGTCTATAACTTGCAGTTTTTCTTTTCAAGATTTGGCTAGAACTGGGCTGAAGATATTTCTTCCGGTCATAACCCAGAAAAGAAAAAAGATCATGAAATTTTCTTGAGCCAGGTTGAGACAGATCCAATCTGGATCTGGCACGACCTGCCTCTTCTAAACCAGAGGATGTGAATCAGCTGGTTCGCTTGATTTGATTCTAATTTGGGCGATTCTATACCAATTCTTGTCCATATCTGATTTGGTAGTGATTTTGAATTGTTTAGAGGGTGAACAGACTTGAACCAGTGATTCCATTTACTATATGCCACATAACAACTCAATGTTTGTTCTTAACTAAATAAAAACATAAAGGCTGGGCGTGTGAAAAAAGGTACAACTAGGGTGTCTGTACTGCATAGTAAAGTGTAATAAATGTCAAGCTAATCATGTCATATATTTGTTGTTCCATGACACCTATGACCAATGAAACTTCAATAGATGTAGTTACCTATTAGCCTTTTATCACACAGAAACAAAATGCACAAAGGTGACAATTGAATTAAGGTCATTATACGAAAAGGGCCAAAAACTACGTTAACAAAGAGAATCCATTTCACTGCTCCACTAGATATTCCCTCACCCATCTCTTGTACAGCTTGATCGTTTCAAAGTCTTACTTAGAAGCTAATGCCCAATCAAAAGGAACAGCTAACTGCAATGGAACTATAAGAAGATGGTGGAAAGGAACAAGGGCCATCAAGACCTGAGAAACGACAGAACTCCAACTGGTTCCTTTGGCATGAAGCTGAGTACAGTTAACCTCTTGCTGATTCATCTGATTGTTCATCTGTCTACCTTCTGATTTGACATTCTCAGACAATTACAATTTTTATATGCCATTGGGTTAGCACAAAAAAGTTGGGAGTTTCTCTCAACAGACTGGAAATAGGAGAAGTAACAGAAATTGAAACTATGCATACTTAGGCAACACAGCATTTTCAGTCCAACAATGATTAATGGTCATTAAACACAAGAATCCAATGACAAAGATTTTATGATTCAACACCCTTAATCAGATCCTCTTGTCAAACCAAATCAGGGCTCTTGAATTCCCAATCCACGCCTTACTAAAAACAAAACAAAACCCATAAAAGCAAAAATCTTGAATTTGATTCTCCGAACCCACATACTACTAGAAGCATAAGATTCCGGATACTAGCACTTGTTCGATGAACAAAATTGAGCAAAACGAACATCCATAAAAATAAAAACACAGATCAAGACCTATTGGACCCAACAAAGAGAATAGATCTAATCAGATCTGGGCAGGAGAGCGTACCTTCAGGAAAGGAGATGAGAGGCTGGGAAGAGCAGTCGCAGTCGCAGGCGGGACAGGTGGCGGAGGTGCGGCTGACGGCTGCTAAGCCCTCCATGAAGTGCCAGTAGAGAGGAGGGCCCACTATGTAGCCGAACAAGCAGAGACCCAAAAGCCCCAACGAGGCTTTCAACATAGCCGGGCTACACGAAGAACCCGAATGGTTCAGTGCCATTTTTTGTGTCTATAGAATTTGCAGTGTGTGTGTGTGACAGAGAGGTGGAGGAGACGAAAATGGAGAGAAAAGGTCAGCAGTAGTGGGAGCAGCAAGCAATGCCGACTTTTACTACGAGTTAACGCTGTAGATGAAGACGACCATATGATTGTTGAATGTTGATGTTACTTCTTTATCTGCCTATTAACAGCCTTTTGGCTATAATGTGAATTGAAGAATAATGTTCCAATTTTAAAAGGAAACAAAATTAAATAATTTCATTTATTTGCTGTAATTTTTTTTATATTATAAGACCTTTTTTTTTAATTACAAAAACAAGCTTCATTGGTATAACATCTGAGAAACATTAGAATCATATGGGTGGACCCAGATTTTCTTGTACTTGTGATACATAGATTAACCTAATTACACATTTACAAATGTAATTATCAGCCAAAACAAAATATCATCAAAAACATAAACGCAACTACTTTCATAACAACTTTGTTCCTAATCGGCTATTCCACCCAAAAAGAGGTGAACAGTCTGCAAAAAGAATAGGGGTAAAACATTTACAGTGTAAACAAAACAGTGGACCGTAAAAAAATTGTCAGCACTTCTACCTCCCGTGTTGAAGTACAATGCAAAGGGATTGAGCAATGGGCAATACAATCTTGTTAATTCGCAATTGTCAACCCCCTCTAGTTGATGATCCCTTGAAGCCACCATTTGATTCCATAACAAGACCTCAGAACAATTGTTGTTCAACAACATGATCAACTGACGAGGATGGGGCTGATTCAGACATACTAGTACAGAAGTCGACCAAATTTGAGTTGATACTAGAGATTGAGAAATCGTTAAAAATATGTCGAAAACGGAATTATCAAAAGTCCAATACAATGAGTAAAATTATAAGCTGAATGATTCCATCTTTTTGAACTTGTTTCAATTTAGCAATTGACTATTATTTAAGGTATTTGTTACAACTTATGCAACATGTTTTCCACTAACATGCCATCACATTCGTCCACGTTCCGACTCCATGTTATTAGGGTTTGCCATGTCAAACACCTAGCTTAGAAAGACAGAAATGCGGTGTTTGATTTTATGGTTTCGAGTTATTCTTATACGGATTCATTTGACATAAGAAAACAAACAAAAAAATCATCACAAAAACTTTTTTTTCTTTCCTTAATCTTCAAACGCTTCTCTATAAGGTCCAAAAATCGATTGTATTACAATGACTTCTAGTAGAAATGGTCTGAACTCTAGCTCAAAACACTTTCCCAAACACTTCTCCATAAGGGCCACAACTCAAGCTCGATTTGGATCGATACAATTGCAATGGCTTTTAGAATTAATGGTTCAAACCTTGACTCGAAACCCTTTCCCTCCTCATAGACCGTATGACCATTTTAGGTGGGTCACATATCTTACCCACCATAACAAAATGAGATATATTTTGTCAAAAAATAAGATTGCAATTCTAGTTTAAATAGGTGGTAGCTAGTTGATTAGAAGTGCAATAGGAAATTATCTTCATGTAATCACTTCATAATTCAATTTTCTAAATTATTTTATGGTGTGTTTGGAAACTTTTATTTGATTTAAAATGTTGGATTTGAATCAATTGAGGTATTTGAGAACTCTAAGAATTTGGATTTAGATTTGGGTGAAATTCAATGGCTTTCAAAACATGATTTGCATATGAGATTTCAAAACAGCTCATACCTTGCCATTTAAAATTTTATGTTTTCCCAAGCATTATATTTGTATTTGAAATACAACATTTCAAATCTAAAATTTCAAATGACGAATTTCAAATCAAATCTAAGTTTCCAAACACAACCTTAACTTATTATTATTATTATTATTATTATTATTTTAAATGAGAAAAATGTTCATTGCCTCAATGTATAACTAACTTTTTAAGAACACAGTTCCAGTCATTGAGACAGATAAATGGAGTATTACATAGCATAAGTCAGTTAAGGTAACATTTGGTGGATCCAATTTCCTCAAACCCCTGCTCAATTTTCATCACTGAAACCTTTCTTTCAACTTCCGATCTCAATCTCCGAATCCAAGATCGAAAAAAAAAATAACCCTAGCAATGCCGTTTGAAATACCGCACGATCTGATAAATCGAGTTAAAGTCACTCTCCGGAAAGAAGCTAACATCTCCTCCTACGACCCTGAGGACTCTTCGCTCCCGAATCTGCCATCTATCCAACAATCCATATCGGAGCTCGACCCATCCCCTCCGCACCTCCGCTGCAAGCAATGCGAAGCCAGACTCCTCTTGGGCTTGCAGTCCGTGGTCTGCGTCTTCTGTGGCCAGAACCAACGCCAGGAGCTCCCACCCGAACCCATCAATTTCAAGTCCACTTTCGGCTACACCTGCTTTCTCAATTACCTGGACTTGAAGGAAACGGTAGGTGTTCATTTTGATTCGTTTGAATTTGGTTTTTTATACCAAAAAAGAAATCTTTTTGTCAGATTGCTTCCCATTTTGTATAATATTTTTGCAGATTCTTCAGATTATGAGTATATTTATCTGTTTTTTTTTCTTCTTTCATATAATGAAAAATCCAACTATTCAAGCTCGGAATTTTTTTAATTTCGCGTTATTTTCATGAATCAAGTGGAGTCTGATGGTGATTTGTTATCTCTATTTTGTTCTTGGTTTTTTTTTTCCCCCATCATGAATGGCATTATATGGAGGCAAAATCTGTAGAAATTGGTATTTGCAAATCAAGTGAGATTTTGTATTCCCCTAGCCAAGAACAGGGGTTTCTTATGAGTTATACTTTGTTGGCAATTTTGAAATTTATAGCTAAAGCAAAAATCAAATCTATGTTTGCTTGTGGAACAGAATATCTTGTTGGAAATGATAAATTTATGCTTTCGGGTTTGAAGGATTTAGCAAGATCTTTTGGTGTTTTTGTGAGTTCATGCATTACTTTTTGCTTTACTACAGTGTTCACCTTAGCACAAAACCCAGCTCCTTACACCTGCATGATGATAGACCTACTATACCGTGAAATATATTTTTAAGGATTTGTATTGTGAATACTTATCTAGTAAAATCATTACATTCTTTTGCAGGAAATGGTAGAACCGCCACTAGAAGAAGATGAATTGAGCCTAAGAAAAGATACTGATAAAAATGAAGTTCCATTGTCTGATCTTTTAGATTTAGAGATAAAATGGCCCATTGGGTCTGAGAAGCTTAAGCCATCACTTGAGGCCAAAAGTTCTTTGAGTTTGGGAATTAACCTGGATAACATTTTGTCCGAGGCAAATACACCTTCCAGTTCATATGAAGAGAAGTTAGTGCCTAACTATCAGATTAATAGTTCAAACTTCAGTGTTCTTCAGGGTCAAGAAAATGTTAATTTGTTTGAGAATGTTCAGCCGTCAGAAATAGTTGTATCTACAGAAGATAAGAGTGGTGAGCCCTTTTCTGGTTGGGAAGCAGATTTTAAGTCTGCTTGTACTGGAAACCTTCATGAGGAATCTAAACCATTTGATCCTTTTGCTGGTTCCACAAATGACCTCTCTCTACACATGGATGCAGTCTTTGGACCCATAGATGAAAAACCAAATACAATTCCTTCTACGTCCAACATGAATGACTTTTTCCAAGACGATCTATTGAGTAGTTCTAACTTAGTGAATGTTAAGGATGGTAGAAAAGTTGAGAGTGTTAATTGGATTCAAGATGAAAAGTGGCAAACCAGCAGTGACAAGGATCCTGTTAGTAAAACTGTGTACGAAGATGATGATTCATTTGATGGTTGGAATGATTTTACGAGCTCAACTACTGCCCAAGATCCTCCTAATAGTATTTGGGTACAATCTGTCAATCATATGGCATCACCTATCGAACGGGGTCCAGAAATAAATTTGTTCGGCTCAACTAATATATCTCAAGAGACAGATTTTGGTAGTTTTCCTCAACCAGATTTCTTTTCAGGACCATTAAGCAAACAAAATGGTTTAACAGGAGGTGGTGATACAGAATTCGAAGCTTCTTTCTCAGACAGGTTTGTACTCTGGTGCTGCCTATTTTCTTATAAAAATGTTACATTGTTCATTTAATATCAATTTTTCATCTGATCAAGGTATGATGCCTTTATTGTTCACACATGCATGGACAGATAAAAAGAAAGTTGGTAAAGATAACCTCAAAATAAAAATTTTATCTCTATTTCTCATTAACTAATATTGGTATTCTATTAGTAAAAGAATATAATAATTTAGCTATCCATCCAACCCACACAAGTACAATAGCGTATCTGGCTAGCACTGCAAGTTAGGTGGTGTATATATTTGTTTCAATTCAACACACCAATGCATGTTAAAAAAGAAAGAACGAAGAAATACCTCTACTTAATTGTTACTCTACTGCCCTGTGATACCAAAAATATTTTTCTTAAACCAATTTACGCCACTTCATTTAGTCAATTCATGAATTAAATTTTAACAATATACAAAAATGAAACTTGTAGAACCATCATCATTCAGATAGAAAATGTGTTTAGATGAGCATTATATGAAGCACCAATTTGTCATTTTGGTGACAAATTTCGTCGGATTGACGTGTTGGACACATCCAAATCCTATGTTGATATTTTTAATGAAATAAAAATAAATAAATAAGATTGTAATGACTTAACTTGTTTGTCCAATTTGAACTTATGTTGTTAATGATTTGTATTGACTAGTGACTTGAAATGTTGAAAATGGAGTGGATTGCAACTACCATTGTTTCTTTATATACAATTTGGATTTTTATTTTGACATGATTGCTGTTAATTTAACTTCAATCGAATTTAAAACTAAAAGTTCATATAATTTGTTACTCAAAATATATTTTCAAGTATATATTTACATGTCATGACACATCGTGCTCTATATTTTGAAATGACGAATCACGTATATGATTTTTTTTTTATACTCAGTATATACTTTCGAGTATGAATTTACGTGTCATGATGAATCATGCTCTATATATTTTGAAATGACGAATCACATACCTGAATTATATTCTGTGTCCATGTCCGAATCGGTGCTTCGTAGAGTCAGATGACAGAGATACCATCATATAGAGTAAGGGCATATTTGCATCAATTAGTTAGGTACTAGATGACATATTTCCAAGAGGTGCAGTCAATTACACATTGTGCATCAGGTGCTTCCCAAATGGAAATATGCTAACTAATGTTGACTGAATTGTCACTCCGACCCTGCTTTTCTTTCTGTATTCTCCCTTGTGTATTCTAACTCAGTGACTCAGAGAGTACAAGATATTTGATACACATACACTCACTCCTAAATTGTGGTAATTTTCTATTAGAAAATAGTATTTGCTTCAGTGATCTCTTGTAAATTCAATAAACGTTTCTAACGTCAATTGCTATTATCACATGGAGTCAAGGACATAGATGCCTGAAAAGGTACTTGGTGAGTACTGAATTTATATGCTAGACGTGTCATATAGTATTTTTTTTTTCACTAGCAAAGTGCCAAAGTAGCATACTAATGTCTGGTTCTTTGCACTTGGGTAGTGTTTGGGCTTGGGAAGAATTCCATGTGGTAATTGTGTGGGCATGTGTACTTTTGAGTTTCTATGATATACTATTAAGGGATAAGTTGATTGTTGCAATTGGTACTTTTCGGTGTTCATTATTCTGGTGACTTCATCCATTATTTGAGTGAAGTGGGTTATAAGTTGACTCTCCAATAAGGATGGCGGAGCACGTGAGCCTCTATTTAAATTAGTTTAGGCCCACTCGGGCATTCATAAGCGGTTGTTTTTCCAGACCTATCTGCCTTGGGTAGAGGTATCTACAATCTCAACCTTATTTATAGTCTATGAAATGAAGGGGTGACTTACAAGGCAGTGGATGGGTGGTAACTGATGAGATCTACAATCTCAACCTTATTTATAGTTATGAAAGGAAAGAGTTACTTAGTTTTAGACCAGGACATACTCCCTCCGTCCCAAGATGAGTGTTTCTTTTTGTAGAAAGTTATTGATGAATTACTAATAGTACCCGTATAATTAGTTAGTTTGTATCCTTGAGTTTATTACAAGACATGTTCATTCACAAAATAGAAACCAAGACACCCATTTTAGGAAGTAGGGAATTATATATTTGTGTGTGTACACACTCAAAGGAAATGATTTGTTTATTGTTTGTTATGATTTGTTTATTGGTTGTTGCTGGAATAAGTTTTCCATTAGGTTAAAATGACTATATTTGTCCAGATATCATATTCTGGAATTATATGTAGGAATTAAGTCTAGTGGCTTTAATTTTTCTGCTGATAGAAGAAAGGCTACCGCTTTCTTATTACACGGTGAAGCATATTTTATGCCACGTTGCATTTCTGGTAAATGAGCATATTTTATGCCACGCTGCATTTCTGGTAAATGTGCATATTTTATGCCACGGTGCATTTTTGGTAAATGAAGGACAATTTGGATATTGAAGTGCCTTTCAGTGTGCTTACAATTCCACATGATATAAACATAAACTTCATCATGAAAAAAGACATGAAGTATAATAGAGAAGGTTAAACATAAACTTCATCATGATAGAAAACATGAAGTATAACAGAGAAGATTTTTTTTTTTTTTTTTTCTTTCGAATGTCAAGTCTGCACATGCATTGCAAGAAAACATGTTTCTGAATTGTGCACGGAGGTGGCCATGCAGAAACATGCTTCATATTTTTGTCTCCATACATAAACTAGCATCTTGCTCTTACTTAAGTCTCAAGTACACTTAGAACCAAATTTTAGTCCTTTCTTATGTACTGTTTACATATTTTAGGGTGGTGGAGGCAGATGCAGATGCAGATGCAGAGGCAAAGACAAAGGATGGAGGCAATACTGAAGGTGTTATGGGAAGTGAAGATGTTCCCATTGAAGACAAATGCCCACAAGCTGATGCTGCAGAGACATTGATATCACAAATGCATGATCTTTCTTTCATGCTTGACAGCAATCTCTCAATACCTCCTAAGATAGATTGATCAAATATTTGTTAGTCAACAGTGCTGTTTTAGAGTGTCCTTTGTGCAATACTTTTTTCTGGGTTCTCTGTATGCTAGTTCTGATCGTCTCAAATATTTGTATTCTAGATTATATACATACACTGTCTATATACATTGCCTCTATGGCTGTGATCTGTCAATTATCCATTTCCTTCTGATATATTAGTAGTATGGTTGCAGACAGACAACAGGTCTTACCAATATAAGCTAGTTTGATTTCCATTTAAACAAACAGTTCGACTCGGAAATAGTATCCATTGTATCTAAAACAAGCTGCAGGTCCATAAACTGAACTGAACCAAAACTAAAAGAGATGTTGAAACATACATGAAATTGGCAGCACTACAACAATACAGAATCATAGCAAATGGTGTAGAGGCCAAGCATGGATGAGCCAGTCACACTTGTGTTTGTTCACTGGGACTGTCCCACAATCAGGCCACCCAATGCCTCCTCGAGTGGCTGGGACAGACCAGAACCCGTACAAGACCCCTTTCTCACATTGTAGAAAAGTTGTTGAAGGAACCCCATTGTTCTTGGGTCATCCTGAAAATTGAAATCAAAACTTACAGTAATGAGAAGACTAGTTGCTAAATGACTTCAGAACCAGTTCAGGCTTGCTGTGTTTTGTGGATATTGTGTGTGTAATGGAAAAAAGATCAATTCAACTAATATTTCATTTATAACAAAGACACCTGCACAGCGGGACAGATGGATATATATGTATTTGTATGCGTATTAAGTTAAGATTGAAGACATAATAGAAAAGAGATTTTTACGCATCTGAGATTATGTGTTGACAAGATGAAATTAGTGTGGCAAAGAGCTATTGTATAACAAAGTTGTTAAGACACTTGCATAGAGAGTTGGACTGTTTGAAAATATGCATGATTTGAAAGGCAAGGAGCAACGCGGACAACATATAGGTGAAATATAACAACTCAGACAACATATATGCATTGAAAAACTTACACAGGCGAAATATAATGCTCTTAAGGCGAAGAGCAACAAACACAAAATAACTTATGCATGATAAAGGTTCAAACACTTGACAGATAGTTTGGTGAGTCCATACGATCTGTATGTCAATGTGTGTGCAGAAAACATATATTTTGTATGGTAAAGATTATGTTTTTTTTACTTGCATTAGATATGGTATGGGTAACAGACCAACTCAAATAGAAGTGGAGTGCATGTGTGATATTAGAGATTCAAGGACTTACACGAATGTAGTAAATCAGGGTCTTGTCTCTTAGCCTGGCAGGAAGGCTCAATGCTAAAGCATCACATGCCCTATATTTTATATTGAAGAATTCAAAAATCAAAACCACATAAGAATACATAGAAAGGTAAGAGTATATTTGAAAATGCACCAATAATCAAGCTAACCAACCTTGGATCCTCCGAGAGCCTAAGATAAATCTGGATAACATTCTTTAGCAGCCTAGGAGTATTCTCAGTAAATGTTTCAGGAAGTTTTTCAACCACATTTGCCAAAGCCGTGGTTACTGCAAAAAACCGTTCAGCAACAATGCAAGAATACTTAAGCCCCTCATCCTGCTTTAGAATCTTCAAAACAATAGCTGTTGAAAGCTGTACATATGAAGTTAAGGATATTAGCAAGATCAAAGAGTAGTTTCTGATAAGCATGCATTAGTAAATGAGGCTATTATCAATTATACTCGCTCAGAAAGAAGACTCGAAATATATTATTAGACTACATACTGACTTGGTACGTTAAAATTGAAAGATTCTCAAACAAATTTGAAAAACGCTAGATATACAGGTCCACTGTTATAGTATCTTCAAACGGCAAATTACTCTTGTTCAACCATTTCACTTTCTAAAGAGCCGCCTTGAAAATTAATGGATGAACAGTTCTAACTAAAACAAGTCCATTATGAACTCATGACATTGATCACACGGTTAGCCTCACAAATGCTTCCATAGATCTTAGTCATAGACAACATGCTAATCTTAGTCGCAATTTTTTCTTCATTATTACGTCTACATTTGATACTGGTTATAGGAAAAAAAAATATGAAATGCCAATTCACAATAAAAACAACTAAGACTCACTGATTTTGACAGCTCAGAGCCCACATCCATGCAGTTTAGGCAATAAGGAAATATTTGAGAAGCAATGAGGTAATGAACGACCTCAGCATCATCATCCTGCAGAGAGAGAAGTATCTATTAACCTTTTTCTTAACTTCAAAAGAAAAATATACTTTCAAAAAAACCCAATGCAAAATCATCTAACATAGTATACCACAATTTTGATCAAAGAACATGGGAGGACAAAACTATCGACACTAAGATAGGGAAGATACAAGTACCTTCAAAAGGGCACCAATCACAGACAAACAGTTGGCCCTTAGCCATTCATGAGCCCTGTCCTTCAGCATAGTACCCATAAAAGGGTACAAATACAATGGCATCTCAGCTGCAAGAGATAAAAACAATTAAAAAGTCATCAGACCCAAAAAATTTAAACTAGTGACCGCACACGCATCTTCATCATACAGAAAATGTTTGCATATCAGAAAATGTTTATATGCACAAAAAATTTGACCAAAATGAAGAACATATGGTATTCAATAGAGTGCGGACATGCGATATATACCTTTCTTTACCTAAAAAGAAACTTGTAACATCCACCAAAATCTATTATGAGAGGATAAATTGTTTGATTGCAAATGCAGTCCTATTTTGCTAACTATTGTTAGATTCATTAAGCAATCATGCAATTAGTCGGAGCTTGTCTTTAAGTATATTGAAAGTGCGATAAGAGATATGAGAAGAATATTGAGAACCAAATAGATACCCTTCAGAAACTGCTTCCTTGTGTCTGGGTGAGAAGCGACACGCTGCAAAACAAAATGTACATATTTCAATTAACTCATTTAATAAGGTAGTTACAAAATATAAAACACCACAAAAAAGCAAATCGATCGAAAAGAAAAGGCACAACGATAATGCTTGGTAATAATAAAGTATATATAAACATGATGCAGAACTGGTATCAAGAAGCATGGCAGACTCAGCCCTCAGGTATATCTTTTCATAGAGTTAGTCATTTAGTGTCACTTCTTTTTGATGATCATATCTGCATCTATGAGTGTATTAAAAAAGAAGATATAAGATGATAACCTGAAGGAGAACTAGAGCATTGCATATTCTACGAGATTCCTTCTCTTTCAGGTTTGGGGATACAAGCATGCGGTACACTGGCAATAGTTCCTGAAATAATTACAAAAGTGAAAGTGGTCATCTTTCATAAAATAAAATAGAATAATGAATTTCTTTCCTTACTAATGCATTGTAAGCAAACGGAACTTTTCAGTACGTGGTTCAGCCAGTTACTAAATTCAATTGCAATCAACAGAAAAGACAATAAAGAGGGCATTCCAAAAAAAGTCGCCAGAGGGAGAGAAAAATAATTAAGCATACCAATTACTCGTATAAGCAACATGCAGAAGAAATCATTACCCGTTGCCATCAACATCTCTAATATTCAAAGTCACTTTATAATCTATAAAAACATTTCTTTCACAATAAGTCAATAACTATGATCCTTCCATACTAAATAAGATTTATTGTAGCTCAAAATGCAGGCCTAGTAAGAAAGAAAGAAATTTGAAATCTTTGTTTCTTGTTAAAAGATCAACGGTAGGAGCGCGCAAGAACAAAAATTATACACCAATATAGTAGTATGTGAAATGCTAGAGACTCTAAGGGACAAATTGATCTAAGATTTTGTAAAATTAATAAATGAAAAGCTGAAGTAAAAGTACGGGTATGAATAGAACTTGGATACCTGTAGAAGTATGGCCATTGTACCACAGGAATTCCATAACAAGGGGGCCAAATCTTCACCCCTATCCTGGATAAAAGCAAAATAAAAAAATAAGCTTCATTTGTTTCAGAGATCAATTGTTATTCAATATAACAAAAAGGAGTTAGAGGACTGAATCACAGATCTAAATTCAAGCCATTCAGGACAAAAGCCAATATACCAAAAACCTAAGCTTGCCGTGGGCTCATGTTATCACTTCACAAAGTAACCTTTCAGAAGGCCTGAAGAATGATGGTCGCACTGCAGAGAAAATGAACATTAATGTGCTCATTTTACTTGATGTTGTGAACCCAGGCCATTAGTGAAAAATAAAATTCTACGGCTCTGAAATAAGTTGAAGGCATTTTGATATTTTTGTTGGGTTTGGGTATGTATCACTGTGAGATTCTTTAAATTTGAAATGATTTTTAATAAAATTTGAACCTATCTATTTTAATTGCTTAATAATAACACTTCTGATTTTATTATGAGTAGAGCCTTGAATGTTCAAGGCCTTCGTGATCCTACACACATCAGTATGATAACATTGATGAAGAGTAATGTGCATTCTGTATATTCCGTATTCAAGAATCGAGTGCATTGTGTAGATCAAACAAATCAAAACCTTATGAATTCAAATACATTATGAAGAACCCTTTTTTTTCCTCCGCTGACACGAGTATGGAAAGAAATGTCATATATACACTATTAGTTTTTACGTTTATCCTTCGCAAGACGACAAAGGTGTTAGTAATGGCATTAATTAACAGTATCCAACTTTCATCGATGCCTGATAGTATATCTAAAAATCTGATATACTCATTTGTGCACAATTAAGACATTTTGGCTTTCATCATCGGCTAATATTTTATAACAATAAACATCCAAAATAGCCCTTCAGCTTCTATGTCGACAGTGACACAAGGCAAATCACAAAACAAAAACACCATGCATAACAACATTTAGATTGGACACAATTAGTCTTCTTGTACTATTTTCATCTATTTTTAAGGAATTCTCTACCTCTCCATGTATATACATTTCCACATGCATGCACCGGTTAACTCTAGAATCCGTAATCAAAACTGTCCCAAACAGATTCAAATTCAGATTTTCCACAAAGAAATCGCTCTAGGCAGAAAGTCATAGCTTAATTATATATCAAATGCTACCATTTCTATCTGATTTTTCAAAAAATCTTGAGATCCTAACACAATTATTTACCAAATGCAAAATTTTAGTTGTAGATTGTCTGCTGAATGTGAGGCTATGAATCTATGACATAGACTCAAATATAACAATCACAATCTGGGAACAAAAAAATAAACACCATAAAAATCAAAACTTTCAGTGTGAAGGGCTCACAATCACATTAAAATCAGAACCCACAAGCAAAGTCACAATCTTTAGCACCAAATTCAACACCAAACAACCAAAGCAACACAGCATGACTACAAGTATTGTTATATAAACGAAAAACCCAGAAAACTTATTTGTGATCACAGTAAAATGTAAGAAAATGCCCACCAACTTTTTCTTTCTTCGTTTGTTTGTCTACTCTCTTTTTATTTTCTTAAGCTTTCTCGGGAACCAAACAGATTATTTGAAGGAAACAACTACCTTAGCGAGTTCGTGAAGAGCCTGTTCACGATAGTCAGGCTCGTGAAAGACAACGATCAACTGGGACAGAGAGGCGGCTTGTAGAGAAGGGGTCGCTACGGGGATGGTCGAAAAGCGCTCCAATGCGCCGGCGAAGAACGGTTGATCCAAGTAAGACATTTTCCGATACGTCAAAACGCCGATAACGCCGAAAAATCAGAGCTTTTCGGGTGTTGGCTGCGTGCTCTGTATCGGGAGTGGTTGCAGAGAAGAAACAGGGAAGTTTGTAAGCAAACTACGAGTCTACGAGAGGGGCACTGAGTGTAGTCCGTTGTGTCTCTATTTATATAAGTTGACCAAAATGACCCTCGATTTATTTGGACAAATAAAACAAAATTAATTTATATATTTTTAATTTGTTTTGTTTTTATCTTGAAAGGAATTTTTCTTCACTGATTTTTGTAAATTCAAATATTTGAAAAAAAGTAACTAGACATCATATTTGAAGTAATAATATTTTTCACTCTTCAAAGGTAGCGTCATCCTAAACCTTACTTCACAAATTTCATTCCATACCGTTGATAAAGAAGTTCGAACTCGAGACCTTAGAGAAAATTTTAAACAATTGAAATATTAATAATAAACAAAAATAATTGTACAAAATTATGTGTTCATTTATGGGATACGACATATGAATAGTTTCATTGACGACTTGGGTGGAGCACAATATGCCACATATACAATATATTTTATAAACCGAACGTTTTGCGATATGTATTCATAGTATTATAGTGATGTCATATATATCGGTTTATTACGTGTTACAACTCAATTTTATGCTGTAAAAATATGAAATATTGTTCAAAGTTTGAGATATTTAGCCTCTCATTTTTCAGATGTGATAGGCTATTTTACTTGGAAACGGGTTGTTATTTTTGACTATTTTGGTAATAATGATAAAAACACCAAAAAAATATATGATTTTGGCCAGTAAAATGTATAAAAACAGAGCATGTAGCAGTAGCAGATTATGTATTTGGCAAAACTATGCTAATTGTATTAGACGCAGTTTTAGTAGGGTGATTTAGCATAATTATTAGGCATCTAGACAACTGTGTTATTTGTATTATATAGTTATTACATATAAGTCATCTGCCAACTGTGTTCATTGTATTATATATTAATTATATATGCTGACTTGTATTTGACCATTTTTGAGATAAGGAAGTTATTAGTCGTTTGTTTGTTTGTTCGTTTTTCCATAAAAAGATTTCAACAAAAAAGGATCCCTCTATTTTGAAATGTTTAAATTTATGAATTTTTTCTACTAAACAAATGAAATAATATGCTTAAAAAAACCACAAATGAAATAATATTTTCAAGTTTTAGTCGGAACTATCGAAACATGTTGGGTCAAGCGGTTGAAACGCTTTGAATTCCTTTTGTGTTCTCGTGTTCGAACCTCCTTGCCGATGGTATGCGGTAAGATTAATTTTCGGGATAAAGGAGAGAGTTATCTCTGTTTGAGGTAAGGATGGACTTATCTTGTTGCCACAAGTCTATCCTCAGTGAATAAAGTGCTTATGCTCATTTCTATATGTCATTGATATCTTAAATGGAACTTGAACCATTAGTCGTCATACTTGTATAATCTAATATATTATGTCATTTGATCAAATAAACTTGATATAAATTCGTATGGCAACATCTTTTCATAACACAATAGATAATCCGATCGTTTGATTGAATTAAAGCGTACGACTCCTCATGTAAGAAATTACGAAGGTCTCAAGTAATAAGTATACCGTAAATATCACTTGTCAATCTATATGATTACCCAAATTTAGGCCTGAATAGATTAATTAAATGCAATAAATCATGTGTTTATTATGTCTAATGGAGATGGATGAAATAGGAACACAATCACACTACTGGACTCATGTTGTTGCCAAATCCACAGGCACAAAG
The DNA here is from genome assembly GCA_036897625.1 of Pelargonium cotyledonis. Taxonomy (NCBI): domain Eukaryota; kingdom Viridiplantae; phylum Streptophyta; class Magnoliopsida; order Geraniales; family Geraniaceae; genus Pelargonium; species Pelargonium cotyledonis. Next base: position 13,999 of record JAYMTA010000291.1, on the reverse strand, counting down.
CAAATAACTCCAACATTTGTCAAGCTCTTCTACACAAGTGCACAAACACCAGGGACAGAGCAGCTGATTTGCAGATTGTGGATAAGGGGATCCCAAATTTTCCCTTCCCAACCAACCCCTTGAGAAATGGCCAAAAGCAGAGAACCACCCACACACTGCATATCACCTCCCCTAACCCTGACCCCTGCTCGCCTCTAGCCGGAGGTGGTTGCAGCCCTAACAATCCCACCGCCATTGCACTCAAATGCACTAGCAAAATGGTGGTTCCCGGCACGAAAGCCAGGGATTTGTCGAAAGTAAACCTTCCCACGTCCGCGTCATCTTCGCCATCCCGATCGCCAGAAGATTGGTCTTTTTGTGTGACTTCAAAGACCATCTCTGATAATCCCAAGAACTTGAGTGCCACACTCAATGCTCCAAAAAACCATGCGCTCACTGTGAATATTCTTACCATCCTCTGGTTATTCCACCAGGCCCTGATCGAAAGGCCTGTTCGGAGGTACTCTAAGAGAGTGTACAGGTTGTAGATGACAAAAAGGGCAGCTGGTATATATACTGCTGGATCTTGTACCTGCTAGCATGGATTATAATGTAACAACAATCAATTATAAACTCTACAACCGAACTGAGTACTTGAAATTCAGTTAAAACTCCCCAAATAGCTTTCTGGTTAATCAAGAAGCATAAATGCAAAATAAGTATCTCATGAGCACAAAATAGAACAACAATATGGTCGGGCTATATAAAATGAGCCACACATTTTGGGACCATGTTATTGTGGTCCATGGATGACTGACACAAGCCTACAACTTTTTAGCTATGATTTATCAGTTTAAACCTTGATAGGTAAGTAGTTGTCCAGTAAAATTAAGCGGCAAATAAAAAGAAACGAGAAAGATAAGAGTGGTTGCAGAGCTTGTCCTCACCTTTGGCAAGAAATAAGAGTTGGTGATGATACAATAGGCTGGCAGAGCGGCATAGCAGAGCTCTGGAAAGGACCGCAGTCCCCAGAACATAATCCACATATAGGCCAAGCACTGCCTGAACTGGAGCTTGGCCTTGAGGGTGCAAAGTATTGGGCTCTTGGCACTTATGAAGATTTCAAGCAAGCCAGTGGCCCACCTCTTCATTTGCGTCATGGCGGCAGGCCCACCAGATGGTGCACAACCGAGAAAAGCCGGTGGCTCCAGAGTGAGTTGGACAGATCTCCAACCTCTACTATGGATCATCATTCCAGTGAGAACATCTTCTGTTGTGGATCCATATATCCATCCAACCTGAAACCATGTAAAGTAGCCACAACTATCAGGTCGGCAGTCAAGTCAAGAAATTAAAAAAGAGAGTATTAAATTGAACCTAGGCTAAAAATGGTCAATGCATTTATTTATTGTGACTAACATTTTCACCCCAGCTAGTGCCCTTCTCGTAGCAACAACCGGCAACTTCATAAGAAGCCTCCACCACATTTGAAAGATTCCTCGACCAATCTGTCTTCCCATTCAAAGCATGAGCAGCAGATCTGACAAAACTTTCGGAAGTTCCAAATCCTTTCAGTGACGTCTCATGCAATTTTCCTGTAGCAATGAAGGATAGAACACAAAACTATTTTAGCTCTATATGAAGAAAATGACAACTGTATCACCAATGATTCTTCTCCATGTTACTGTCACAGGATATGGACAAATTAATTATTGCTTCAAATTTCCAGAAATTGTATTATTATTCACAATGAATGAAATTGAAAATTTTGTACCTTCAAGTTGCTCATCTGCCCACAAGCCATAGATAACTTTTCTCCTATGGAAACACCCGGTTCCTCCGTAGAAAGGTCCTTGAAGTCCCACAAGCCCACGCCCCAAATACTTATTTTAACAGCAAAAAAAAAAAATTGTAACTTGTGAATTAATCCGCACAGTAGTCCACAAAGCAATCATATTTACACAAAACAATTATATGTTCTTAATCAAAAATTAACTTTCTTTGACATACTTCATGCAAAACCACTAGTTGGTTTCCAAAAGGGTCATCCTTTGGTCCATCATAGAACATCTGTGGAGTCTGAACAAAAGCACTCTCCGATTCCTTCTTGGTACCAAGAAGTAGGCAGATTGCACTGTTAATAATCTGAGGATTGTTGATGAACATATCACAGTCTACATTTAGCATCAATGGAGCATTTGTCATCAATCCAGAGACCCTGGTCTACACACCAGCAACAATGGTGTTGATCAATGAATTGTTTGGACGTCATCATCAAGAACATATTAATTGAACTTTTTAATTTGATAAAAAAAATATATCTATACATATCTTACTAGAATATTCATGGCACCAGCTTTGTAGTGATGTCGATACTTTGGTCTCTTCTCTCTTGATATGTAAACTAAACTTGGCATTGCATCCAACTGACCTGATTCCTTGTTCTCCCATATAACCTGCATAATGACTACATGAATGACTGGTGGAGGTTGGTTCTTGTAGATGCTATATCTGTTATCTATAGAAATTAATGGCCCAAATACTTCTTTTTTCATTTTTCTTTTTGAAAGTGATGTCATTAAATATTACTCTTACTTTGAACTTGAAGCATAAACTAATAGGTTGCGGGTTCAACTAGTACGTAAAGTGGTCATTGATTTGACATACTTAGAATGTTAAATATTTCGACACCCCTTCTCACGTGCAGGTCAGACAACATAATAGAGGAATCTGCACGTAGATCAAGAAGTAACTTGTAGACAACACAAACAAGCACGTAGTACTAAGATCAAATCAGCTTTGAGGTCATGTTTATACTTTCTCCGACCTAAAAATCGAAATTAGTGGGTGGAACTTGGAAGGTTCAACTAAAATATTAAACGATCATTAATTTTTTCAAAATAGGATACTTCAACAAATATAAAAGTTGTTCTTCAAAAATAATAATAATAACATATGAAGTACGTCAGATGTTAAATTTTCTTACCTTGATTATGCTTGGATGGTTTCTGCGTTCTATATTCGAAAAAACAGCAAAATCTCCAATGAGATCACATGGTACAGTTTTCTGGGCAGCATCTTCTATCTTTCTGCTAAGCTGCTCATACTCATCCTGCAAAATAAGTGACAACAAGGAAAAGTGAAAGAAAAAATGTTATGTATTACAGTACTGTGCTAATTGTCATATATATCTGCGGCTACTTTTGTTTTTTTTGTTTGGTACTTACATCTAGGAAAATTAATTACTAAGTTAAGTCCTCAATTTGGATTTCAAGTTTTCAACTACTGGTAAAATATAAAAGATTTAAAAAAAAAATACTAACTTCCAATTAACTTTTCCCTTAGCATACAGTAACTTAAAGGAACTGGAGAGTTTTATTAAAATTTAACCATTTGAGTATAATAAAGTTTTAAATGATATATTCCTAACGCAACTCCAACCTTCGATTTACCTTCATCATTTTATGTTCTCTCTGGAACTCCAATGAAGTATGACCGGATGATGTTGTTGACTTGCTTGAAAAATACCTAAATGGAGCTCTAACTTGGACACAGTACTTCTTACAAAAGGGTACCCAAAGTTTGGCAAACTTCGAGGCTTCAAGAAGAGAGTAAAAGGTGAGAGGTGAGCAGCCATCATCTGACACATAGCAAGCTAGCTTGTGAGATGGATAATCAACCGCCAATAAGGAGAACACAGTGTTTATGGTAATGATAGGTGGTTCAAGCACTGAATCCGCGGTAGTAACAAACATGTCCACAGGTGGAAGCTCATGTATCCTACAAAGAGGAGGTAATTAAAATATAGAAGTAATAGTAACATAGTGATGAAAGCATAACTGAAATAAAACAGATGAAAGTCAATATGTACTGTTTTGAGAGACGCTCGGGATATGGTTTGTATTCCACTGGATTCCATTTAGTATTAACAGTGAGGGCCCAGGTGAAAGTGAACCATGACTCACATAGAAGAGCAAGGAGCCAAAGGAACCCATGGTGGCGGAGCAAGAGGAGACGGTAAGCTAGAAGAGAAAGGAGAAGGGATAATATTATGATGTCCAGACATCGATGCAAGGTGTTTTTAAGTGAGATTTTCTCATAGAGAGGAAGGGAGCTTTGGCTGGCCATTGATATGATGGTGTGTGTGTTTGCGGCTATGTAGCTTCAGACTTTTGTTGTGATTTGTTGATTTATATAGGGGCATTGCTCCTCTGAATTATTGTGTACGTGGCACTGAATTATTACCTATTTGATATGGTGATGAAAGCATACACTTATTGGAAAAGGTTCTCTCACAGGCTCTAAAAATCAACAAGTAATGGACAAAAAAAATTATTAACTCTTTTAAATGATGTTAGCAAAATAGACAAACTTGACCAAAGTACAAGTTAGAAGTTACCATACAGAAAAGAAGCCACCCCAATTACCATATGTTGGATATACATGTACAAGTACATAGATAGAGTATTTGTGGTGATGTTAGATATGCAGATTGTTGGTTGAAGCTGCTGATAACTGCACAATAGTCTCAATTCTTACTGAAGTTCTGTATCACGGGACTGTGGATAAATGAGAGCACAGAACTAGCAAGCTCTTTTTTTTTAAGGTCATAATGGCCGGGATTTAAGGTCACCACATTGGAATAGCATCGGTTAAATTTTAAAAATAGGTTATGTTGAAGTGGACATTTTCCTTCCACACATGAGCAGTGCTGACATGTCCTTCTGCAAGCAAAACGGAGACCACCATGGGGAGGTTATAGAATCGGGCCACAGTTGGGGTCAAAGCCCACTCTTATATTGTGTTATATTTCAATAATGAGTTACATGTTATGTGTATAGACTTCTACTATGGAAAGATCAATTGTATTAGTAGGGGTTGACGTTCACCAATATATGAATCTTATTCACTTTATATTTCAATGTGAGACTTTCTCTTCACCAATTTCTCAACTTCCCCTCATGTACGAGCCTCACAAAATATGCTTAATGTAGGGTTTGGCTTCCACTCTATATTTTACCAATGTGGGACACTTTTATCACTCACTTCAACATCTTCCTCATGTGCAAGCTTTTATCGGTGGGCTCGTCATTCTACAAGTGAACCATAAGGGGAGGTAACATAATCGAGTTCAGGACTGGATCGAGAGCATCTTTGATACCATGTTAAGTTTTAGTATTGGGCTATACACAATGACTAGGGGTTCCATTACTAAAATGTCTACCTTGTTAGTTGAGTTTGGCTTAACATTTTATGTAGCATTCACTTTATACTTTTCCAATGTGAGACACTTTTATCGCCTACTTCAACATTGATTATATATTTATGAGCTTATATCTAATTAATTGTTTTTATGTATTAAGAATAATGTGGTGTGTAGACCAATGTCAATGTGAGATGACATATCAACTGCATTTAGTTATGAACTCACTTTTTTTATATATGTAAATTATTACTAACTTTCTCAAGTATGGTGAAATAAAAGTTCTAAAATAACAATAGATTCGGTTTGAGTTTTTATTGAATTCAGTTTCAGTTCGATCAATTTTAAAGTAATTTTACAGTCAGTCTTGAATGAATTCACATTGGAAATTTTCTTTCCAGGTGATGTCAGGTAACTTCTTTAACAATAGTGAACTAAATAGGGAGAATAAAAACAAAGTGCAATACAATCTATGAGATAAATACTCAAACTAAAGGATGAATATTCGATACATCAACAGTGGAGTTTAAAGTTTTAACTACCTGAAGAAAACACCAAATCATGCCACAACGTTAGTTTTAAACTGGAGCTCTTCAAGCACATATATGTAAGTAAACTGAACCATGTGACACTAGGTGTAGGTGGTGCCTGCTTGTGGAACCTAAAAACTTCATCACCGGAGTATCAAATATATGCAAGTATTAGTGAAATACACAAACAAAAATAAATACATAAAAAAGGCTTTCAAGTGTCAGATTTGAAAGTTCATTTTTCAGCATTTTATGATAAACATGAGAATATCAGTAGTAGTGGTAGTAGTAGGATCTGTGTGTAATTGAACGGAAGCGGAAGATCTGCTATCAAATTGCTTTTCAGAAAAGATATGTTCCTGCTCATAAACGAGAAGACATGGAATCGTCTATAATAAAAGAAAAACAATAATGACAGAAGTCCTTTTTTAGAGAATTCCTTTAACATTATTGTATCATCTAGAGGCTATTGGAATCACGGAATGGTCTCCCAATTCTAGATTATTCAAGGTAACTTCAATTACAGAGGAAAATGAACGCCGTGAAGGTTTCCTATCCTACAAATTTAATGGATACAAACAATAGGAAGTGCCAAAGAATTCAATTTAAATTCTTTTCTTTCAGAAAGCCATATAGAACTATTTTTTCTGTAAATAATTCAGAGAATGTTGAACTCGGGTTGTTTTCTTGGGAGGATAATTTCCAAAAATGACAATTTTCTTAAGAAATGTCTTTACTTGTGTACTCAGTTAAAATACATAACTTATTAGTTATTCCTAAAAGTTTCTTTTCTTTTCGTTTATGTGTGTGCTTTCCTTATAAACAAAACAAAATAGCAACACATCAATGATGTTGAACTTTTGATTACAAGCAAAAGAAAAAGAAGAAGCTCCCTAACATTGAAAAACGATCCTACAAGCATAACCAGCAGTCCCACCGGAACTAACAATCAAAACAAATATAAAATATTAAACAAACAAACCAAGAAGTAGGTCTTTTTCAACCTCCTAGGCATAGATTTGGACCAATGGCTCTAGCTAGGAACCAAAATAAATGAGGTAAAAATACACTAATTTGTGTAATGTTGGCGCATACAGTTAGTCTTCAACCTATCTTATTTTCTTGGACGATTCAGAAAATCCAAAGTAGTTAACATATAATACAAGTGTTAGTTTCAATCTTCACATATTTACTGAAGTCTGCATATTTCCACATTCAGCTTTCGATTGGCATGCTACAATGTCTAAAACAGGAATAAATTTCAAATACAAAGGAATGACCGAGAAGAATTCACCTTGGTGGTTGATGGCATAAAATACTGGAACTAAGGACTTTAAAGCACAATCTTTTTGAGCTAATCAAACCCTACCTACATTGGTACAGTAAAATAATTGTCATGATTTACCAATCATTCACTCTGAAATTAGAAAACCTAGGAAATTCAAAACCATTCCTAAATTTAATTGGAAGTTTCATACGTATGAACCCAACAAGCCCCCAGTGATTAGAGAGCTCCATTGATGCTTCTCCAACCACAGACCCATAATGTTTAGTGGCATGCTACAATAGTGGCGCGCCAGAACGAACCATAAAAACTAACAAAAACAGAGCAGAGCAGAGCCCATCTCATACCTCCCGTCTTCATCTCCTCAAGCAGCCAAAAACCCCTTTACTATTTACCATCAACATTGATAGTCAAAACCCAGATCTTTATTTTTTAAAACCCAAACAGAAAAACTCCATTAATGACCGAAATACATAGTAGAGGGTATATTTTTTTCTTCTCTCATAACCCCTCCAGTCTCACTTGATGAAAGTTGAATCCACAACCTCTTTCGAAAAAATGCGTGTTTGTTTTTATGGGATCTCCGACCGAAATCCACTTTGCAGTGCATTAATTTTGGTTGATCAAATTGCTTATTCCCATAGTCGAAATGAAATCTAATATCGAGTTTCGCAATGTTATCTTCATTGTTGTGCATGCCCAATTCAAAAGCTCAAGAGTTGACTCAATTTATATATAGTTGATTGGTTATGTTGGTTATTTTAAAAGACTAAATTGGTTCGATTTATATGGAGAACATTTTACCAAATATTCCGCATTTATTTTGAACGGTTGGATCAAACGATGCCGTTTTGGATCTGTACTCCTCTCTCTCTCTCTCTCTCTCTCTCTCTCTCTCAAGTCTCAACTTTAGTGTGGATTGTGATCAGAGAGCGAGGGTGTATAAAATGTCAGCAGCTATCCTGGAATATTCTCCAAATCCTCTTCGGTTCCTTCCATTTCAAGCTTCCAAGTCCGTGCAATGGAATACAATGAGGGCCCGCTCAAGAAAATCCAAATCAAGAGGGACGATACGGTCAGTGCTGCTTGCTTCCATTTCTCTTGATGATCCTTATTCCGATTTGTGACTATAAGTTCTTGAGCTTCGTCAATTTCTGTGCTGTGCTGTGTAGTGTGTACTGGGTAATGTTGCAATTCGGTTTCTTTGAGCTTCCCAAGTGCTGTTTCGGGGTTGAATCCCACAGTGGATCGATGTTGATGTACATTTTTTTTGAATTATGGAATGAGCTGGGTTTGCAATTGAATTTGCTACTAGAGGAAATGTATATTGGAATATGTTTTCCAACATTTTGTGGTTTCTGGGGTGTAATTTGTTTTGATTTTGTTGATCATTGTGAGATGCCAGTGTAGTGATCTCTCCAAAAAAAAAAATAGTGCATAAACCGGTACAGAACTTTGAATTCCATTGCTACAACTTTAGTAGGTTCGTTTGTTTTTTTAGTTGGGGATTTGTGACAATTTGTATTTTATTTGGTAGAAGCGCACTTGCTTGTGTGTCAATCGACATGTACTCTGTGTATTAAGTTATGTTTTTTTGTCTTTACGGAGAACACAACAGCATGTTGAATCTTGTTGATATACTTCCTTGTTATATTTGACGGTAAATCTCTTATTTTCTGATCTTATTTGGCCAGACATTTGATGCATATGTGAATGTGATTGGAGAAGACGGTGCTCCTGGGATCGTTGTGGTTCAAGAGTGGTAGGGGGTGGATTTTGATATCAAGAACTAAGCTCTGACAATTTCCGAACCGGAATTTAAAGCACTTATCCCCGAGTAAAATTTCTGCTATTATTTCAATTGCATGAGTTCACTTCCTTTCTCCTGTATACTTATTTACTCTTTCCCTGTAAGATTAATGAATAATCATCCATATGTTACAGTTTGTATCGAGGGAAGGTTGGGTCGAATGTAGCTGAAGCACAGCACTACAATTAAGATTAGAAGGAAAGTCAACTCTAAAAAAAAAAAGAAGTTGAAATTTCTTGTAGAGTAGGTGTATGAAGAATACCTTGATTTTCTTTCCAATGGATCAATTCCATTAAAATGATACCCTCGAGAAAATATATATGTGTGCATTAGGGACCGGGCAAATTTATAGTGTAAACATCTTGTGTGACTGATTTCAATCTCCTAGGCTACTACTGGATTAGCCGTTATGCATGCACAATCTATATTTATTTTATCATTAATGCTACTGACACTTGTGAAATTACTGGTGTAATAGATTTTCCACTTTCCAGTGTAAAGATGATGGATACACTTGTGTGTTTGTTGAATTTGAGTTGCAGGCTGCCAAGGCTATGGAGGAAAAGCTGAAAACCTCGGGCATTCCATACGAGGTACACATGTATCCTGGCAGTTCACCCGCCTTCATGAATGTCACGGGAGATGCTAGGATGAGGCGAAGGAGTATGGGATTGACTGATGAAGACGATGATGGAGTTGATTTGGCATGGTCTCGCCTCTTTAAGTGGATATGTGTTCACTTGTGTCCTTGCTCGCAACCATAGTACATAGGCAATTATCTATGAATGAAAGAGCTGTAAATTTTAGTTGAGTTTAACTTTGAATCTTATTCCTAAATATTAGTGGCATGCACTTTGTCATGGAACTGTTCAAGATGATGAGGTTTGAAATCCAAATTTATGGATGTTTTGCAAATATACACATTTAATTTGTTTCCATCTTTTCATTTTCAAAATAAAAAAAAAATGTTGTTATTTGCCATAGAAAATTCTCTCTGCAAGATGCAATTGAATCACAGCACTGTTGTGGTTACAGGTAAATAGTTGAGAGAGATTGTATATACCAACTCGGGCCGGCAACTCCAGATTTATGGTCTACAGATTTTCAAATAGTTGAAAATACAAGTTGGTTTCCAAATTAGCAGCGACCATAGAAGGCTGGACTTTTCTAGTGTTTCACATGATTCGTTTCTTTGTTTTGTCCTTTAAAGTCAAATGCTAACTCTATTTGATTATGTTTTCACTAGTTTTCAAACCCGATAATAATATGCTCCAGTTTTTGTTATTAGAGCTGGTAATTACATAGTTAAATATTTTATTAATTCTGACTAATGTTTGGGTTGAAATTTTAACAACAATATTTTATTATTAGAGTGGGTAACATAGTCAAATAAGCCAGCATATATTTGCATCCAACTAATTAATGTGGATTCAAAAGTTATAAAAATGAACACTATTTCAATTATTTGCACAATACAAAGGATTTCGTTTTTATTTTTTCAAAAAATAAAATACGAATTTGAAGTATTTCTCATTAGTAAAATTATAATACAGTATATGTGAAGAAGCATATAAGAAAATGATTATGACTCTTCCGACATGGTCAAAACTTGAATCTTCTAAGATATTGTTTTTGGTTTAAGAAGATTTGAAGGTTCTCAAAGAACGTTCAAATAATATTAATGAATGTTTGAAGATTTTGAAGAACAAGAAGAGCAATAGAGAAGTTTTGTGCGCTTTAAAGTGAGTAAATGGAGAATGAGTTTGTTTCACCTTGAATGAAGGATCATAATTATAAGCTTCCAATTCACTGAGTAAAGAGGCGGTGCGTGATTGGTCGAGAAATGTGCATGCTAGCAAATCAAGTCTCTCATTTCACCTTACGCTTGAAAATAAGAATCTCTATATGAAAACAATAGTCTACCAAAATGAATTCCTAAAGAGAATTAAGAGGTTAGAAATACATCAGTGACAAAACGAATCTCAAAGTGGAAAAAAGAAGAAGAAATACATATATGATCATATTTTGAAGAAATTTTTAGTCACAAAATTAAGGTCGAGAGAGGTGATGATGTTGTTTATAATTGGTTATTGCTAATGAAAAATGAATTCTCATGGTGCCATGAGCTTAATATTATATATTCAAAAAACGATGATGTCATTATGTTAATATGGAGATGGGGATCACAAGAATGTGGCATCAAGGAGTGGATGAGGTGGTGACCATGCCATTGCTCAACACATATTAGGGTAGTGTTTCCCAAGAACATGCTGAAAAGTCAATTATAAGAGGTTGTGTGCCTTGAGGTTCCTGAAATAGACATGTGAAGAAAACGTCGGAAGGAATAAAAGAGACACCACTCCTAAGGGTTTAGAATTACGTCTCAAAAGTGGCAAAAATGAATCTGAATGGTTCGAAATAAGATGTGGATTTACAAGGCGAAAACAGATGTCAAAAAGTCTTTTGAACTGAAATTAGTTTAACAGGGTTTAGAATGACCTATCCTAAATGAAATATAATTAATTTGGTCTAATTTGAAATAAAAATGCTCTAATCGTTAATTTTTGTTTGATCGCACATTTTGATATGATCTGGACTAGACTAAACCACATTATCATAATCCATTGCATTACAAAATATAATTTTGATGATACAAATGTTACTAGGTAGACTCTAATAAATGAATGAAATATTTGTCATTTTTATTAATAACTTTTCGCTTTAAATTGTAATGTTTGAAATAAATAAGGAGAAATTGTTTTGACAAAAATATTAAGAATGAATGGATGAGAAGAAATTGATAGATTGAGTAAATAACTAATGCAACACAATAAAACATGTAGAAGATAAAAGAGGTTATTATTTTTACCATAAGATAGAATATGTTGGTTAGATCCTTATATGAAAAGCCTTAAATAAAAACCATATCAATAACAATAAAATAAAACAAGTTAATAAGTATACAAAAAATAGGAAGGAATATATTAATTATTTGATTATAAATGGAGAAAAAAATAATCAGGTGCAGACACTGGGTCTCCAATAAAATTCAACTCAAACACAACAGAGCACAAGACAGAGCCACTACTCTTCCTGTTTCTGTTTCTCTCTCTAGTATTACTTACTAATAATAAGAAGAGTGTAATTGGTCTTCTTCTGATCAAGAGTCAAGTCTCAACTTCCATTTTTATTGCCGAGTCCATTGCACCTTTCTCTCTCTTTACATTTCTGTTTGTTGTTGATTTATGGCCAAACCCAGTGGACTCTCCTTTGATTCATCCTCTCCAGATCCACCCCCAACCTCCTTCAACCCCTTTTCATCATCTCCTTCTTATTATCATTGCTGCAATAATCATCACCATTTCTCTTCCTCTGCCTCTGCCATGCCCATCGATCCTTCTCTCTCCGCCTCCAGATCTCCTCCGCCTCCTCCCACCATCCACTTTCCTGTCTGTCATAATGACCAAGATTCCCACACCCGGGCTGTCGTTGACGAGATGGACTTCTTCTCCTCCGAGAATAACAAGACACTGCAGGTCTCCGATGACTCCCCCGCCGCCGATAAATTCGATTCCTCCGACAACCCCACTCGCTTGGAGCTCAACATCAACGTAAGTATAATATATGATTGATCGATCTCATGAAATTAATATATTCAAATGATCATGAATTGATGGATTCATGATCTGCATGTGCAGACTGGTCTTAATCTCTTGACCACCAACACCAGTAGCGATCAGTCCATGGTGGACGACGGGATCTCTCCGGCCATGGATGACCGCAGAGCCAAGACTCACGAGGTACGTACGTAATTGTGTTTAACATACTGTTAATTAGGCAATCATGGTCTCTGGAGCTAACATGATTTTCTGGGTTTAATTTTGGTTTGCATCAGCTGGCGGTTCTTCAAGCCGAGCTGGAGCGGATGAACACGGAGAACCAGAGGTTGAACAACCTGCTCAGTCAGGTGAACAACAATTACAGTGCTCTGCAGATGCATGTGCTGGCCCTGATGCAGCAGCAGCAGCCAGATCATAACAAACCCGAGAAGACGGAAGGGAATGATCAGATGCTGATGCTGGACGCCAAATTACAAGCCCCAAAACAGAGCACCGCAGCGGGCATGATAGTTCCCAGACAGTTCATGGATCGCGGCCCGGCCGTGCCCGCGCCGGAGACTGACGAGAACTCGCTGTCCTCATCAGAGGGAAGGAGCCGGGATGGCTCCGGATCGACCGGGATCAACAACAACAACAACGGAGAGGTGGCTTCTTCAAAAGAGATCATGGAGATGAGGAAGAGCAGCGATGATCAGGGCCGAGAAGACAGCCCACCGGATCAAGCTTACAATAAGATCCCGAGATTCAATTCTTCCAAAGCCAGTGTTGACCAGACTGAGGCCACCATGAGAAAAGCTCGTGTTTCCGTCAGAGCTCGATCAGAGGCTCCCATGGTATACACGATCAATCAATTGCTTTCTTATTTTCCACTCAAATTCGTTCATTTTTTAACTTAAATTCATCTCAGATCACTGATGGATGCCACTGGCGCAAGTATGGCCAGAAAATGGCTAAAGGAAATCCATGCCCGCGAGCTTATTACAGATGCACCATGGCCGCTGGTTGTCCAGTTCGAAAACAAGTACGTACTAGATCAATTCATTTTTCATATTTATTAATTATATTATCTTTAAGTTAGAGTGTCAATTAATGGTTTGAATTAATTTTCGATATTTTTATAGGTACAGAGATGTGCAGAGGATAGGACGATCCTGATCACAACCTACGAAGGCAACCACAACCATCCGCTGCCGCCGGCAGCCATGGCGATGGCATCGACCACGTCGTCAGCAGCACGGATGCTGCTGTCCGGGTCGATGCCGAGCGCCGACGGGATCATGAACTCCAATTTCCTGACAAGAACACTCCTGCCATGCTCCTCCAGCATGGCCACCATCTCCGCCTCAGCCCCATTTCCCACTGTTACATTGGACCTCACCCAAAACCCCAACAACCCACTCCAGTTCCAGAGACCACCCAGCCAATTCCACATCCCGTTCCCAAACCCGAACCCGAACCCGCCTCACAATTTCGCCAATAATGCTGCAGCTGCAGCTGCTGCTGCTGGCGGGGGCAAACCCTCTTCACCTGCTAAAGATGTTTAGGAAAATGGTGTTTCTCCAAAAACGGAGG
>JAYMTA010000290.1:0-32249 GCA_036897625.1 Pelargonium cotyledonis | reverse complement strand
TGTCCTCTATTAGAAAGTGGACATTTGGAATCTTGAACTGTAATCTGTTCATTGCTTCGAGTGCGACCTACTCTAATCCTTGAACTCATCTTTTCTTGTCACAAAAAGAAAATGATTAATACATGCAACCGTCATGCATGTGTGATACATGTGTCTTTTCAGTTCAATTATAGTCGTATATCACAATAAACATAAGATGAGACCCACTGGGATATATGTCGCAATAACTAATGTTACAATAAGAGCAATTAGTCCAAGTCGTATTATACATTGTTATTCGAGTTGATTTTACATATCACGTTTAGCCAAAAACCTCTTTGACTACAGATGGGTCGCAATGCAAGGGAACTTTACATTGTGTAGTAACATAAAACTTACAGAGAGCAGAACCTGCAACTTTCCATGGGAAATGGCAATATTTGGCACTTCCTTTGTCCCTCGCGTAGTCATAGCACACTTTGTATATAGCAATGGCCTCCTTAAATAGCTCCCCCTCATCTTTCTTGCTCTCTATGAATTCATCAGCCTCGTATAGCATCTACATCAAAACAAAGAGTTTGAGAAAAAGACGCCGAAAGCTCAGTTAACATGGGACTTAAGACAGGAAGATTGAGGAAGTGACAATCACATTCTTGTATGTTTTGATGACTTCTCCGGCACATTCATCTTTGCTATCCCCACTTCTCAAAGCTGCCGCCATTTCCTGCCGGTAAGAATTGTACCGCCCTTTCCATTTTGTTATGTAGGATTCAGGGAGTTCAACGTCAAAAACTGGGAGTTTTGTAACTTCAAAACAGAAAAATGAAGGTTCATGTTAAAACTCAGTCACCCTTATGTTATGTTATGTTACAGGTTCAGCTCAACTAGTTGTGAAATATTAAAACTTATTAAGAGAATATTTCTCACCTCCCATTGCTAGATCCGGTAACTCATAATTATCCACTGTATCGTAAATCAAGCCCAGTATAGATGAAGAATTGAAAGAATTTTCCCTTCCCATGTAATGTGGAAACCTTTCTGGTCTCAATTCTTTCGGAACATCAATCTGTTAAGCAGCACAAAAGATATCGTTACCATAAGCATTCTTAGATTATAAAAGTAAGAATATTCATGCAAATAAATCAGGCACGGACAGGATAAGTTATCACTGTTCAAGGGTTCATGCCATCCATTGTATTTTATCATTATCATCAATCGATCAGAGAAATACATCGGACAAGCAAGAACGCAAGCAAAGGAGTCGTATGCTATTATACTACTCATTGATTGTGAACTCCAGGTCCCATTCTTATATAACAGTGCAAGCAAGGCCTCAAACTTCAGATGACTAGGTAATGGAAACAATTTTCAGCAAGCCCCCGACCAATTTACTTCTTCATGGAAACTAATTTTCTTAGCCTCATTTTGTCACCGTATGGAAATTAATGAAAATGAAACCATTGATAAATAGAATTTAAGGAAGACAAAATAACCTTATGCTATATCATGCACCAAAAGCTTTGGAAACTAAATTAACAAATTTCAGAGTCAGAGAGAACCTTTATTCCCTTTTTGGGTGCATCCAAAGCATCATAATAGATGTCAATCAACTGAAGGATATTTTGCCTCACTCTATCTTTCTCTTCAGCACAATCATCTCCAAGTGTTAGAAGCCGATCCATCAGTGCCAGCCAGCTATCAGCAGCCACACCCACAGTGTAACTGAAAATACAAAAAAGCACTTCAAATACAAGAATCATGATCTCAGAGAATGAGTAAAAACATTAACTTCTATAGTAGAATTATATAATTTAACACACACACACAGATGGCATGCATCACTAATAAGTCAGACCACCTTGCGAGACAGAATCCAGCCTCAGCTCAATAAGTGTGTTAAATAAACACTCCACTGCAACTTAAGCTAATAATGGGACTGAATCGGAAGAATTGGAAGTCATGGATATTGCATACAGCACCAATCCACGTGATATATACAACGTAAACACCAAATTGTAAATGAAAATGATTAGATGTACAACTGTACAAGGTTCAGTAAATACCTAGGCTGAAACCTAGTTGTCAAGAATAGCTTAAAGAGCTCGTCCTCCAATTCTTCAGCTGAAAATTCACTCGGTCTTTTACTTTGAACATCAGGTATAGAAGATTCAGATTCCCAGGGCTCACTTGCCGCATAATATTGCATAAGCTGAATACAGAGAATAGAGAATGCTCAATTTTGGAACAAGTAACACAAATATCAATCATAATTAGACAATGAATTTAAGATGTGCTTAACCTTAAGCTATTTAAATTATTGCCCAGACACAATTCCAAATTCAGTGTGGAAAATAGATGCCCAAGAGAAATAATATTATATTGGAAAAAGCTAACACTGTTAGTACAGAACAAGATCTCTCTAAAGATAAAACATATTGCATTTGTGAACTACAGCAAAAGATTGTGCCATGAATAGTTAAAATATTTAAGTTTACAGAAACATGGACATTGTGAAAGATGAGAAACCATCATTGAAAAGAGAGCAAATAATGGAGTGTAGGAAGAAGCAACTCAGAACAGTTAGCGTATAAGTATTTAAGAGTGCATATCATATAAAAATAGACCATAAGACCAAACTAATACAACTAACGAGGAACCAATGAAAAAATAAGGTACAGAAAGTAAAGTGAATGAAATGCAAACCTGTGGGTTTTTTGATACCCAATACATGTCACCATCAAAATCACCCCCTGCTATTTCATCCCCAAGTGAACGGTTGCCTTTGCAAGGAAAGAATATAGCATATTTTGCATGTCCGATAAAAGATTCCAATGCTTTGACATAGGTAGCCTCTAAAACATGAATGTCACCGAAATGTAAACCGGGATTGCGGTACACTAAAACCGGTCCTTGAATTTGTCCGTGTTCTCTGCATATCACGTTTGAGAGACAGGAAAAAATGGGAATAAAGAAACACAAGTAAGAACAGCCTTGCATATTTTCATTAAGACTGCTCATGATGGCAAAAACATAAGCAGTTTTGAATTAATGTACTAGTTCAAAGTGGCGATGAAAAGTCCTACATTGGAATACTATAAAGTGAATAAGCTACAGTAAAAGTCAAACCCTACTAACAAGGTTGACATTTTAGTAGTAATCCCAAGCCTTTGTATGAAGCCCAATATTGAAATTTAACAGTGATCACACAAACAAAGGTTTACACAGAATAATCCATGCATATGGAGAAAGCATTTAAAATCTGAACTTATAGAAGCTTAACAAGAATTCAATCCACATATCGCTTTATAAGTCTAATAAGGATCTACTTGAGAATTAGACATCTCCAAAATCATTTGAGCATTGATGTCCAAAAAGATATATTTGCCTCAAATTCTCTGATACTGTGTTTTGCTAATCTTCATTTAAGGAATGCCATTACTGCTTTTAATTGGCAAAATAGCAAGCAGAAAACTATTAGTTTACAAAACTTTTTCAGATGAAAATAAAGTTGTGTTCAAAACTCAAGTAAATAAGCAAAAAAATCAAACTAATATATAGATAAGATGTGCACATATCTTCCAAACACAACACCAAATCATTTTCTCCCTTCTATTCACATTTTAAAGATACCATATTTGTTTTGGTTAACTGCATATACAAACTGCTTCTACTTGGTACAAATATCAATGAGGTTCAAAAGTCGGTGTGGAGTATATACCAATAGACTATGTTCCAAAATTAACATGACCTCCAGAACATATACTATGAAATACTTCCCCGCACTATGACGGTTAACTGCATATGCAAACTGCTTCTACTTGGTACAGTATCAATGAGGTTCAAAAGTCTGCGTGGAGTATACCTATAGACTATGTTCCAAAATTAACATGGCCTCCAGAAAATAGACTATGAAATATTTCCCCGCACTATGACAATGGATTACTCCTTGTTTAATAGTGAACTATATAAAGAAGATAAAACACAAACTGTACATACAGAATGATGCAAACTTGACCCTTTTCGAGAATTCCGGTTGGATCAGTTGTACCCATTAGATAGTGACATTCAGGTGCATGAAGCTTTCCTCCTTTCAGACTTTTCATTTCCTCCTTCATTAGAATAGCCAGACGATAATGCAAATAGGATTCATTAAGAGGCATACCAGCTAAAATCATACTTGCCACATTGAAACCATCCATTTCACCATACTTGATGGAAACTGCATATTGATGAAAGTAAAATAAATGATTGGTGAGAGATTATTATTGATCTATGAATTACTTTCTTGGGTATTCCAAAAAGATATTTGAAATTACTGTAATTGGTACTATAACTATGAGGAAAAAACCTATTGCAAAAATACAGGGGAGAAAGTAAAACATATCTACGGCAAGTGAGTGCCTAACAGTTGTAAGCTTTTATCAGGTACCTCTAAGTGCCGCACGCTTATTTGAAAAAGCACCACTGGCATCTTTCAGAGTAGTCTCTAGTATATCCAGAAAGAACTTATCTGGAACCCCTCCATAACTTAGAAGAGCAATTAAATTCTTTGACAGATAAGCCCTCTTTGGCTGATTGCTGCAAACATAAACTCCAGTTGGAAAACATCTCATAAAACAAACCCACTAACACTGGTAGGGTATCTAACTCAATTACATAGACACCTCTTGTCATGAAAACTAATAGCATCACAAGAATAGTCTACTATTCATAATATAGTGTATTTCTTATCATTAAGACAAAACCGTTGATAACTATAAGTATATTCTTCGATCATGTGCCAAGTTTCTCCACAATTTTTGAGTTTTGACAAATGTAAGTAAGTCCATTATCTTCAGTTACAGTGACTTGTTGGCAGACTGCAATGTTTACTAGAGAAATTCATTAGGAAACTAAAGATAAATTTACCAAGAATCTAGGAAACCCATTTCCATCCATCAGCCATCACTAATAGCTCCAAAGGACAAAAGCACAGGCCTCATTTCACTTTCACTATTAGATTCAAATAAACTGATATATAGGAAAAAAAAAAAAGGAAAGAAGGTTATTATTTCCATTTCCCACCAATTAGCTGTCAAATTGTCATTGCTGTCTGCACATCCCTATTCTCCCTCTCTCCGATAAGATTCAGGACTCAAAAGCTTCAGATACTAGTTTCTTTTTAAACATATTTATACAATCTTGAATGATTTTGTGAGAGAAAATATATACAAAATTTCCATTTTCTGTGCACTCTTAAACTATGGATTTACGGAAAACCAATTTTCATCTCACTAGCAACATCTAACATACCCCTCGGGGCATACAAATTGTCCATTAGGCACTTGAAATTATGATTGAATTTGAGATAGAGATTAGATAAATATGCAGAAATTTCATTCTCCGTGCACTTCTAGACTCTGGTGGGTGAACAAAATATCATTAAGCAGTTTACATGAATATATGATTCCAACAAAGCTTCGGCTGAATCTTTCATGAAAGTTTGTTAGCCGGTCTACAAAATTTTCTTCACTTTAAACCCACAAGGAATGGATTATTGACTGATTTTGAACAACGACCATATCTAAGTAAATTGATAACTTAATACCAGGGGTCCATAAAGTATAGAAGATAAGGGGTCCATAAAGTATTGAAGATTATGAGATTCTACCTTAACTGCAAACAGAGCATAAAAGGCACACAAAAATCATTGGGGGTGAAAGATACCTGGTTCCATTTATCTCCAGCGAGTTAACTGTCTCGGAGTTTGAAAGTTCTGGATCTATCTCAACTTTAATCATTGAGGGACGAACTTGGATTGTCCTATGAGAAAGCTACAAAATTTGGGGACAAATGAGTCACATCCTATATAATAAAGCAGCAGATGAAGTAATGTAAACCCAGTAATCTAAAATTATCACTAACAACCTTAATAGAAGTAAATATTACATGTAAAAACAAATACAGCAAACTTTAATCTTCAAGTAGTAACTAACAATTATATAATATTAACCTGTACATTTTATGCAACTAACATCACAAACAGCTTAATTTGCATGATTAGTAGATATTAACTTGTCATTTGGTTGACAGTTTTATATATCAACTGATGTTAAGAATGTTAGAAAAAAAACACTATGAAACTTGGAGACAAATGAGATCCCTAAAAAGTATGAATTAGACAGATCAATAACTTATTGTTTTTCCTTTATAATACAAGGAAATGACATGTCTTACCTTCTTATTAACAAGAACAGTCCCCTTGACAGCAAGACCGTTATTAAAGAGACGACATTGGACCAGCAAAGGCTAGAAAAGAAAACGGAGATAAGTTTGAGAGCATAGAAGAATAGTTTCATAAACTTCTGAAAGGAAGATTAAACACCAATAACCATTAAATGCACATACAGGTTCCCCACTGTACGTGTCTGGCTGTTCTATAGTTGGAATAAACTCCGCAATCGCACCAAGATCAGAATTTCTCTTTACAAAAACAAACAAATAAATAAATAAAAGGTATCATGCTTAAAGAAGATTGTTACTAACTCAACAGTGATGACAATTATGAGCTAACACATGAATATAATACTTCAAGGATATTTAATTGAGTTGCATAACTCTTGCAGAAATCACCACCAACCTCAAATCTTTTGTTGCTCGCAGATTCTCTATGAAGACTCTTCACACACTCAAGAGCTAAATCCTGAGAAATGAAACCAGTCCCATCCGTATGTATGAGAGGCTTCCTATCTTTACCGAGAACAACATTCCCATCTTCACCCTGCGAATAGGATAAAATGTTTCTAGTTGAAAGGAAAACTGGATCCAAAAATATATTTACAGAAACAAAAATTTACTATACAAAACGTTGCAAAAGGAGCTGCAGCAAAAATGACACAAGATTATACCTCACAATTGATATCCTCAATTGTTTGAATATGCACAGAAGCTAGATCAACTCCTGACTTGATTGTTTTTGACAGTATGAGCGAAAATCTGGATTCCCATCAATGAACATTACTTTAACATCCTCGTTGAAAGTTTCAAATATATGGCTCTGAAAAAGAAATTCCTAGCAGGACCTACCTAGCCATATATTTAGCCACACTGGAAACAGTATGAATGTGCATAAACAGACATCTTGCTTCAGTTACTGTTTTGCCATGTAAAATATAATCTGTATTTGTGTCATAGGTTGCATCAGACTCCATGCGTACGAAATAGCACTTGACTGAAGATGAAGTTAGACTTTTCTTCCTTTCTTTGCCTCCATCTTTAAACACTGATCAATAGCCAAATTAACAAGGGCAAAAATCAAGCTAGGTTTTTGACTGCGTGAAATAGCAAAGCTCATAGAAATATGAATCTATGAATCAACTGCTGTATATATGGCTTCAATAGTAATTAGACGAAGATAACCTATTAGTCAAGAAAAACAGCATCGTATTGCATGAATCCACCTTCCTTAGGATTGAGGAATGGGGGCGGGAAAGGAGTATCCTCCAGAACTATGGAAGACTATATGTAAGTGAGGCAACTAAGAAGTGGATATGTGAGGTTTGATGCATGTGCCTCAGGGTGTATGGCTACCCATGAGTACCAAAAGCAATGATAGAAGCACTACCTTACATGTTATCTACAAAGCTAATCCTCTCAAGCAGATAGGTCTAACTCCAAAACCATATATTCATAATGCACGTGGTTATCCAAGTGAAAAGAAGGGACTCAAATAACAGCACATCAAAAGATAACAAACATCAAATAACGAATTTCCAATTCAAAATTCGTTGGACTAAGACCATTAGCAAGAAAGACTAACCAAAAAAATGATAATGGCGCAAAGCAACAACTATTCCTTCTTTCGCAATCATGCTGTACAAAGTGTTGCGATTACCGGTTCTGTCTACCAAATCAGTCCTGTCAGATGCAGCATCTTCAAAGTTGACAAGCAAAACATTTTCATCTCCTAATACTCTTTGGAGGTGAGTTCTTGTCTTGTCAAAGTAAGGGCCCTAAATTGAAGAGACAATTATATATTAACATAAAATTTACTTGAGATAAAATAGCAATGAAGTGAAAAGTATAATCATAGTACATAGTATATGCAGTTTATAGGTTACTTAAGGTCTGTGGGCAGACATGATAGTATTGCAACATGCATGCCTGTCTCACGAAGGTTATACAGGAGCCTTGATGGTTATCTATGACATAAATGAGACAATTGAGCATCTTAAACATGATATTAATCTTTTTTGTTCAATGGTAAAGACTTGAGTTAAAAGTAAATAAGATGTGGCGTCAGCAAATTAAGATTAACTTCTACAAGTCTTGATTGAATGATATTGAAAACTGCAAAAATTCATTCTTGGGCTACACATAACGGGTAAAAGGTCAACCTTTGCTAGTAGGTTTATCTCTGTGGGACTTCAGTCACCACTTCAACAGCATGAGTTGCATACAAGACCATATCATTAAGAAAACATACTGACCTTGAACCTGAAACTTCCATCTGGAGAAACATGGCAATGATATAGGTGTGTTTTTCCAGAGTACCATTCAAGATTCTGCGAATATATATATATATATAATTTAAACAAAGGTGAGAATTTTTTAACACTACACAAAGAAGGCAAACTATTAAAGCTGAACAAACTCATCAAATTTCAGACATGAGAAATTATTGCTAAAAAATCCTCTAATCACAGTGACTAGTTCTTAAGAGTACCAATTGATACAAATACATAATAATTCCTCATTCAATGATACACATTCAAATCACTAATGGCACACTTCACATTGTTAATATTTTTTTTTTTTTAAATTTGAAATGCTACTTTACATTATTTAAGTGAAGGAAAGGCAGACTTAAGAAATTAGATCAGTTAATTAGATGAAATCAACAGCAATAGGAAATGGAAACTCACCCTTGCTCTGTCTTCTTCCTTAATATGATTTGTTCTCAGCCCATTACCCAGTTTTCCCCAAACCTTCAACTCAAAGTGATGCATGGACAAATTCTTCCACAGTTGAATATCATCAGCGGATATAGAGTCCTCCAGCTTCCGACTACCAGACAAAAGAATAAAAGCATAATACTAAAATAAAACAAAAAGTAGCTCAAAATTCCAAATGAGATGTGCAAGATAATCAGAAGTAGCTAGGAAACTTACTCCCCAAGGTAATTTAATATCAGGAAGGCCTTCCTGAACTCAAGTTCTCCCAAGGCTTCCAATTGAGGACTAACTTCTCGCATACTTTGTAGATTTGAACTATTAGAGACTGAAGGATAGGAGTTAACATCAGCTGTGCCCACAACAGTGACAGGATCTTGAGCAAATAAAAACCATGCACAGAAAGCCGCATGTGAAATATTCACAATCCACTAGCATAAACCTCATCAACACTTATTTACGAATTTTTGTTCAGGAATCGGAATCATTTCAAAAATCGTTATCCATTTCTTCGGTGATTGCTTTGGGAATGTAAATGTATTTTACCTGTGGGATAGAGAAGAACACGACGAGCGGGGGAGGGGCTTCGGTCGCCGGTGACACCGACACAAAGCTTCTTCTGAGGGGAGGGAGTAAGGGGGCAGCGAGCTGGTTTCGTCAGGAACGCAATGTAGGCGCTTAGGTTTTTGATATTAACCTTTGAGGCTGCGATCTTCTGCAGAACTTGGAGAGCAGGTTCTTCGCCGACGGCAGCAAGTTCCCGCCTCGCATTGACGTTGGCAACCTGGTCGAGCTTCGTACAGAGGCTCTGGAGAAGTTGCTCCACGGACTGAGGGAGCGGGAACAGAGAAGAAGAAGAGTGAGCCATGAAAATGAAGATCGGTTCCAAAATCAGCTGCGACGGACCGGACGACGAGAATGGAGAAGAAGACAATTACAGTACAGTTGAGGATTTCAAAAATGAAATAAATTTGGAAAGATATTTGCGATGTAGGAGACAAAGCTATATAGAGAGTGATCATTACACACTAGCCATTTTAGACTACACTTGCTGGTGTGATTTGAAAGGTCGCTGAAGCTATAGCTTCTCTTCTCTTCTCTTCGTCATCAAGCTATTGTCCTTCAACGGTGTGTTAAATTCCAAATTCAAAACAGTCCTATTTTTTCTTATGGTTGCAAGTTCGCACAAATTAAATTTGACGCTAAAGTTGTTTCAAATTTTATTACTCCGTAAAAGATACGTTAAGTTGTGCGAGTTTATCCAATTAAATTCAAAAAATTGAAAAATTAGGATTGGGTGCTTGCAATGTCCGACCAGATTCAAAAATTTGAAATATTAAAGTTTGGTGCTTGCATATTTAGATTCAAGTTGTAAATCTAATTATAACAAGTGTGTAACTCATTTGAGTCTCTCAATTTTTAGGCCATGAACAACTGTAGCACTAGATAATAGAGATGGTGGGAAATGTGTATTAAC
This sequence comes from Pelargonium cotyledonis, assembly GCA_036897625.1. Lineage (NCBI taxonomy): Eukaryota > Viridiplantae > Streptophyta > Magnoliopsida > Geraniales > Geraniaceae > Pelargonium > Pelargonium cotyledonis. The sequence goes on along the minus strand of JAYMTA010000290.1, from coordinate 21,863 downwards.
ATATTACAAACAAATTGTGATAGTATAGTACTTGACCAAATAAAAAAAGGTACTTTTTTTTTCTCATTAAAAGATTTTCCTTCATCACCAAGAAAGATAAAAGAAATGGACTAGCAACAGAGAGCAATGGTGATTTGAGTTCTCACTAGGCCAAAGTAAAGTGACAAAGTTGTTTACTTATTTTTCAGTAGAGATGGCTTTTGAATATTTGCCATCATGAAGGAAATTGGAAAGTTAGTCTCTCTTTTAGACCAATCCATTTACTTTCATTTCATTTTATGCCCTGCAATAACAACCCAAAACCAATTACCATATGTTCTTTTTCTTAAAGCCAATGACACTTCAATATACCAAATAAAAAAAGATACATTTTTTTTTATTAAAAGATTTTCCATCATCACCAAGAAAGAAGAGAGAAATGGACTAGCAACACCAAATACAAAAAGGTACATTTTTTTTCTCATTAAACGATTTTCCTTCATCACCAAGAAAGAAGAAAGAAATGGACTAGCAACAGAGAGCAATGGTGATTTGAGTTCTCACTAGGCCAAAGTAAAGTGACAAAGTTGTTTACTTATTTTCCAGTAGAGATGGCTTTTGAATATTTGCCTTCATGAAGTAAATTGGAAAGTTAGTCTCTCTTTTAGACCAATCCATTTACTTTCATTTCATTTCATGCCCTGCAATAACAACCCAAAACCAATTACCATATGTTCTTTTTCTTAAAGCCAATGACACTTCAATATACCAGATAAGTCAAGAGTGCTGAGTTCACTTCACTTGCAATCAGCTGCCTGAAGCTGGAAGGAAATTGTACAAACCCCAGTTACTGAAATACAACAATGATATTAAATTTTCAGATCAATTTCAAAATTCAAACAAATATTCCAGAAGCTAGATCAGAGAACCAATCCATAGGTGTTTTTCTTTTCAAATATCAGTGTACCTCAATGTCATCAGAAAGAATATACACACGACAATTAGAGTTCGGTGTTCCTCATAGAACATGAATATCAAATCTCAATCATATGTCGAAGTAAAAGCTTGGCCAATGGAAACAACTTTCAGTGTACCAATCATCCTAAACAGCATTTTGCTGCAAGCAGAGTAGTTTCATGCTCCTGTGAGATAACAACGCCTATTCCAGGCAAATATGGACACTGAACAAACACAACATCTCTATCACCCCCAACCTGTAAATAAATTAGAGAACTATACCTAGTGTTATAAGCATGAGCAGTAGAAGCTTCACTTTTGAAAATTACATGTCAGCTGCAAAGAAAGGGGAAGATTATATAACAATTTAAGAAAATCTAATCATCTGGAACAAAATCAAAATGAAGTATGGTGAGTACGCTGGAACATTTTTAATTAGTTTTCTGATTAAATCCCAACAGATCCTATCAAAGCAGTCACCTTCATAAGAGGTTTTGCCAGCTTCTTGCCAACAAAAGAAGTACTTTTTACCGTACTTGAGTTGGTAATTTAAAAGATTCACCTGGGAGATTGTTACCCAGCTTTTCTTTCAACCTCTAAGTCAATTATTGCACCAACACAAAATGATCTGGTTATATCCACAAAAGTGCCATAGTTTCTAACGACTAAGCAACTATAAGACACAACAAACCTTCTTTTCCCTCTTTTGGCTGGACAGAAAACCTCGTAGTACATATCAATCAACCAGAGGATGTGATGCTTCACATCTTCTTCCGAGAGCAATTGTATTAGAAGACGATCAACTGGTGCCAGCCAGATGTCAGCTGCCACTCTTTTGGTGCAACTGAAGCAAGCATAAAGTACTTCAAGTATAAGAATCATAATCCAAGAATGGATAAAATGTTAATGCTGATAATCGAATTTTAGTATAAATAAGAACCTGATCGACATGGTTCCTGCCACAGCTTCAATCAGATATGTGAGGATTGACCATTGAATTCTTTGATCAAAACAATGAAGAAATTGCATTGTATCCACGTTATTAAGAACATTGCACCACAGAGAACACCCTCATATGATTTAATGATTATTAAGTTCAGAAAGAAGTTCCACATTCTCGTTCATACATTTAAAGAACTAACATAAAACTCTTCCGGTTCGATTGTTTGAAAGAAACACTTTAGTTGGAAGGAAAAGGCAACTCTATCTAAGGCTATTTACTTTCTTGATGAAGCCTAATGACAGTTTATTTGGATTGTTTGAAAGATGGAGTGAACCATACTGGGGTAGGACCGACTTCTAAGAGCTGATTGTCAGTCAGTCACTACATCAGAGACCTATAATACAGGAATGGTGTCACCATGAACTTCCTGCAATCTCATCCTTCAAACCTATCTAGTTCCTAGGTCTGGCATAGCAAATATGAACCAATGGTGAAATAGATTTGTCAATCAAAAGTTTCCTTCTGCACAGTTCACGCTAATATAACATCTCCTTGGTCTGCCTGGTGTAATTTTCAGCTAAGGAACTAGGAGATGACTAGATCAGAGTAAGAACCTAAATTCTACAGACAGTATGAAAAACAATAGAAATCATGACAAAATGTGTGTGAAAACATTGTGCAGTACTATACGATCCTGAAATGAACTGAAAATGCCTGAATCATATCAGAATAAGATGTGTAAGAAGCAAAAAGCAAAACTGAAAATTAAAAAGTTACCTTCAGTGTGCGAACAAAACAAGAAAGACTTACCAAATAGCCGAATACAGTACAAAGCAACAAGAATTCCTTCTTTTGCAATCATACTGCACTGCTAAGATCACCAACTGCCTGTTATATCTGAAAACTTGACAACGAGTCCTTATTTTATTCAGATAAGGGCCCTAAATTGAAGGTCACTTGGAACGATCATACAAACAAATATACAATCGAAGTGTAATAAGTCCAGAAATGAAAGGGCAATGGCAGCATACTACCATATAAAAATGAACAAGCATAAATTGTTATAAGTCTGCCGCAAACATATTACAGATATATTATTTCTTACTGCTGTAGTCTGGAATTTAGATAAGTAGCATAGATCAACACTCTGCATAAGAATGACATAGAACTATATTACACAAACAATAACTGGTTGATTACAAGTTAAAAGCAATATGAGATCTGAACATTTACAATCTCCAACGCCGTTTCAACAACAAGTACCAATACATAAGTCAAATTCATGCTCCCTCCCCTCTAGGTTATACAAGAGGCGTCACAGTTGTGTATGAATTCAACACTTTACACAATCTCCCCATGCCTGAATCCACTATCACCGCAATCTGCACCGGGGTCCAACCCACATGGAGAATCATACCATTTTGGATTATCTTGATAGAAACTATCAACCTGTATACCAACAAGACCTACATCTGTCACTATAGCCTCATCATGTCTAATGGGCTTGGTTAGTTTAGTATCTTCACAGTCAAGAATGCTCTTCTCATCAAAGTCACTGCATTTTAACCATTTTTCTGGTTTACAAGGCTCACTCATCAGATCCTTCTGACTCCTACACTCCTCTCCCATATGGTCCCAAGGTACAACATCCCCAAGAGTTTGCCCAAAACTATCTTCATCATCTTCAATCAGCTCTGTCTCTTTGCCGTCCCCATATATGTGCTCGTGGTGGTCACTCCAATGCGCTAAATCATTCTCCCCCACCAAAACATCATCAGTGTGTGGCTTGTCAGAAAGGATCTCAATTGGCTTCGAGCTCTCATCACCTATACTCCTAACTTTATTCACAACATCAAATAAATCACGGGATATTGAACCAAGTAGCTCATGTGGCATTTTTGCAATTTTTGTTTCCAGCATCCCAATTTCAGCTCTCAATTCCTGCATCTGCTGCAAAACCGCAAGCCGTAAATCGCCATCATCCTTTCCCATTAACCTAAACCCCTCATGCTCTGCATCTTCACTCACCCCATAGATCATGTCTTGATCTGACAGGAATCCGCCTTTGTGCCCAACAACTCGATGCATAATTCTAGCATTTCCATCCAACGGCCCTGGCTCGTGCCCCGAATGAACTGCATACAACTTAAAAACTGCTATCCCCTCTTCTTGATACACAAAAGTTTTATCCTTCTCATTGTAATTAGTAATGGGCACTATGGCTCTAATGCGAAACCCGCACCCACACCGCTTTGATGCATATGGCTCCCTCTTCAGAATCCTAGACCTCTTCAGGGCAGGCTCACCTGCCCTATGACAAGCATAATCCTTAACCTCAGCCATAAAAGGCTTATACCTAATATACTTCTGCCTAATGCAGAGCACCACCTTATGCTTGGCCGCCAATTGTTGAAGTCTACTAGGCACCTCCTTAGCAGGGACATCAATAGACTCAGTATACTCAAACTTGCGCCTCTTGCTCCTCAGAGCAGACCCGGACGAGGAATTAGAAGAACACACAGGACAGGACCCAATACAAACCCTAATATAACTTTCAGGAATTCCATAAAATTTGGCCCCTACAGTCCACACTTGCTTAATCCTCTCTATAGTTTCTTTAAGCCCTAAATGTTTCAAGTCAGCATCACCATGGAAACTCATGACAATGTCCTGCCACTGATTAATATGAGAAACAAATTGCTGCGAATTATTCTTGAAACACAAAAACTTGTTACCGGAGGCGTCAATGTGAGCTGAGAGCTTCTCCTGGATGCGCTTCCACGCGGTGAGGTAAGCGGTGTCCTCGTTCCGGTCCTTCCAGACCGCACGCCACGACTTGAGCACGGCGCGTGGGGTAGCAGCGCGGATCTCGGCCGGCGTAGCGAGGCGGCGCTCGAGGATGCATTGGATCATGAGGGAGTGGGACTCGGCGTTGAAGGTGTAGAACTGGGAGGAGATGTGAGGCTCGGGGCTGATATACGCCGGCGGTTGGTGAGAAACCTCGGCGGAAGGAGGATCCCGAGGGACCGAGTCGTCGTCGTTGTCGTTTTCGTCGGAGGAGTGAGCCGAGGACTCGTCGGAGGAGGAGCGGAAGAGGACGATCTCCGGGAGCGAGAAGGTCTCCGGCGGGTCCTGATCTTGGTTCTGTGGTATCGAAATGGAAGGCTGAGAATGAGGGATGAGGTGCGGAGGTGGGCCCAGATCGTGGTGGTGGTGGTGATGGTGATGGTGGAGGAAGAGATCTTCCTCGATTTTGTTGGGATTCATGTGACGACGACGGAGAAGAAGAAGAAGAAGCAGAGACGGAGGAGAGAGATAGAGAGAGTAGAGAGAGAGAGAGAGAGGTAGAGAGAGAAAGTGCGAAACTTGGAGAGACACTGTTTAGAGGGGTTTGTTTGCAATTTAGCACTTCCTGTTTCTTTAGTTTTTGCTGTCCACTAATACGACATCGTATCTCTACCATTTTCTAACGTTAACATAAATAAATTAACAAAATGTCCCATTTGTTTTTGTCTTTATTTGTATTATTTTATTATTTTTAAAATATTATATTGGTCCCAGCTCAGCCTGAGACATGGTACAGTTTAGCTGTTACATTATCTATATTTTTTAAAATAAAGTTTGACCGGTCATTGACCTAATTGAAATGTGCCAAAAAAACTAAAGTGCATAAATTATGTGTGGTCAAATGAAATAAAAGTTGTGCAAAACTGCAAATGATAAAAAAATGGGAGCATTTCTAATTATATCATCTTTTCGGCTTAATCAATTCATGTCCGAGTTTGAAAACACTTGTATAGATGTGTAATAGATTCTTGAATATACGTTTTTAAGTCACTTGGCGACAAAATTTATTGAAAATGTAATTAAAATGATAGTTAAATTCATTAATGAACTAATTGTTAATCTTATAGTTGTTCGGTCGTTGAAATTTCTTCCTGCACTTTTTACGTCGGTCGGCGACAAAATTTAGTTATACTTAGTAAGTATGATTATAGTAAGTATGATTGTTAATCTTGTCAATAAGAACAAACAATATTGGCTCAAGTAGGGTATGGTTTGACGACTTCACTTCCAAAGCCAAAAACAGAGATACTCCGGGATTTCATAATCTTTGCTGGATCACAGCCATTGCTTTGGAAATATGGAAAGAGAGAAACAACGCTCTTTTTAGAGGAACGAGCTTCTCTATTGCCAGAGTTCTCTCAGAGGCTTCCCTCCTGCCTCATTCTGACTTCTAAGACTAGGGATGGTTACTTAGGTTCTAAATCCGGATCCACTTCCAACCATCCTTCTTCCATGGTTGATATTCAGAAGTCGTCTTCCTTCATATGCCTTTGTGACGGGGCTTACATGCCTAGTAGAGCTGGAATTGGTTGGGAACTCCAGGACAACAAAGGAAGAATCATAGCTTGCTTTTATAGCCCCTCGGAAGCCACTACCCCTTTGGAAGCTGAAACCGAAGCAGTCTTATCAGCCTGTAGCTTTATCTATCAAAATAAACTTAAAAATGTTTATGTGCTTACAAACTCTCTTAATCTTTTCAAAGACATCCAGACAAGTAGTTGTTCTTCTGGTAATGACATAGTAGACCATGGAGCAGCCTTTGTGGACATTCATCACGTCCTTTTTAACAATCACTTTAGTGGTGATATTTTGTATGTAAAAAGATGCATGGTTGTTCCGGCTCATCAGTTAGCTAAGTTAGGCCTAAACGGTCTTAACAAACAATGGTTATGTAATAACTTGATGTATGCCTACTCTGTTTAATGTTTAATAATCAAAAAAAAAAAAATCATGACCAAAACTGAAATACTTGTATAAATGTATTTAGATTTCTTGAAAATGTATTTTTAAGTCACTCGGGGACAAAATTTATTAAAAAGCTTGAACAAATGTAACTGAGTCGCCAAATTTGTAATTTATTAGTTGTTGAAACCTCCTAATAGATAGATTTAAATGGCTTGACCATCAAGTTCAGATTTAGTTATAAAGTAAGAACATGTGCATCTTATTAAAATCCGAATGATGAAATAAGAAAACACTTATGATTATATCATCTTTTCGGCTTAATTAATTCATGTCCAAAATTGAAACATTCATAGCATATTACAAAAATCTAGGAAATATATTTTTACGTCGCTCCGAGACAAAAGTTCATTAAAAAAATTGAATGCATGTAGCCATACGCACATTTAAACTGATTAATATCAAAGTTATAAATGTTATACTATTTATCCGCTTAAACTTATGAATACGCATTTTGAAATAGTTCAGCGACAAGTCACATTTACTTAAAAAGTTAGAAGAAATCTAGTCATACTAATAGTTAAACTCATTAATTTACTGACTTATAAATTTAACAAGTTATGTTGATGAGATAATATCAATTTTAAACAAAAATAGTTGTTGAATCTTTCTATTAAAAGTTTCAAGTCACTATGCCAAAAAAAAAAAAAACCAAAAAAAGTCACTATGCAACAAATTTCAGCTTTACTTAAAAGCTAAAACCAAATGAAATAATATTAATAATATAGTCCGTAAAAAAACACAAGGGCATTCGAACCCCAAGTCAAAAATTTATGGGTTAGGTCTAATAAAATGGACTTAACAGTTTTGGGTTAGAATCAGGTAAGGTGTTTCTTGGAAATGGGATACGATTTAGAAAAAATCAGCATCCCATCAAGATGGGTTAGATTTTTTCAATTCATACCTAATAAAATTAGCCCAAAATTTAAGTTGTCATCTCTAACTCATAATGATGCAGTTGTCATCTCTGACTTCAGCCTATTAACACATGACATCAAAGGCCCACGAAGTGGCATCAAGCCTTGCACACTTCACACTCGCCCTTTTTGGGCTCATCTGATCAATGCCCAAAAAACTATACGCTTGTGCATCCAATTTATCCACGAGACTTGAAATCACCAAGAGAGTTCCAAGTGACAATGAGAGCTCATCACCTTTCCTCAACACTTAATCTTCATAAAAAAGTCTCCGGGACTTATCGCCTCATTAAGTCATCTCCAAGGTTTTCGCCTAGCCGGATCACCTCCAAAATTCCCGCCTCACCGGGTCATTACTCCAATACTCATTGCCTTATCAAGTCACCTCCAAGACTTCTCGTCTCACCAGGCCAACGTCTAGATCTCTCACCCCACTAGGGTGCTAATCGAACCACCAAGGCTACTTGGGTTAACATGGAATCTCATTCTCATTTAAAAAAGTAATAATCACATGTTGCCTTAATTGCAATGGGTAAACAAGCATAAACATTTTGTCACTCTGAAGTGGTAAATTCAATTTTACCATAACAAATACATCTGCAAATGAGAAGCAAGTTTGAATATACAACAAGGTGGCTCGTACTTCATGAATATCAATTATCAAGGTATACATACACAAATTGATCAAACAAACAAACATATAATTAACCAATTAATCAGCTTTTGTATGCTTAGTTTTTTATATAACAAAAAGTTCCATAGTTCCACCTACATCTACCTGAAACAGCAATTGCATCTCTCTCTCTTCTTTTTCTTGCGTATTTTTTCTGGTGTCATTCTCAAACCTTTCTACGTATACAGAAACCGAGTTGCAACCTTGCAAGACCCAACAAGGGATTGGGAGATTAACGCGAGTTTTTGCTCTCCAACAGCTGCCTCTATGCCAGAGTACGGTTGGCCAGTCCCATTGATTCTGCAACTTCTCTGGCGGCAAAACTATCATCTTGTTCCTAAACATAGCAGAAAAATGTTTGATATAAGCGCTATTGCTGTTCTCAAGTAGATTACCATTTCTCTTTTTTTCCAGCCTGCACGGCTACTTTCTTCCATTTTTTCTTTTAAACTTTTATTCCTAGACTAAACATTACTCGGCTGGCAGCCACAACATTGTCCAGTAAATTATATGCTTATCAACTCAATGCCAAGTGTATAACATATATAACACATGATTAAATAGTCAGATATCAATACCTGAAGGCGATGCAACAGGTACATCAAGAATAGGTGCACAAATACCTGCAGATAACCAATGTAAATACTTTAAAAAAAAAAAAATCCATCACCAGACAATTGAAATATATGAAATTTTCTTACCAGATAAAAAAGCAGAAGAAGACGAGCTGCTGGATACCGCCATAGAAACCTTGTTGCCCTGACAGCCCCTGAATCTAAAAATTTTGCTGCCCTCTGCAGCTGCATGAGGCATGCCAAAATATGGTCAGGGTCTTAAGCAGAAAAGGGGAAAAAATGAAAGGAAAGGAAAGGAAAAGTAACAGTGGCGTGAGATATTGGAACACAAAAAAATACCTGCATGCTTGCCCCAACCATATGCCTGTGATGCAAGGGGAGAGGTCTGTGATTGTAACTTTATTAGGAAAGCATGCTAAAATAAATAGATATGAATTGCAGGTGCCAACAGATATACACAGTACAACTACCATATAACACTGGGCCATATGAAGCAGGACACGAGTGTGTCACTATAAAATGGTAACAACTAGAAATAAACAAGTGAGAATACTGAAGTAAAACAGATGTGAATATCAAGTACTTGCAGGTGCCAACAGATATACTCAGTAAAACTACCATATAACATTGGGCCAAATGAAGCAGGACATGGGAGAGTGACTATATAAAATGGTAAAATCTAGAAATAAACAAGTGAGAGTGCTGAAGTACGATGCAAAAATAACAAAAGTGAATATCAAGTAAAGGGCTTCGATCAGTGATAACATCATTAAGGAGTCATTATAAGGAAACGAAAAAGGAGTAGAAAAAGTGGGTACAGGTGGTAATAAAAACATACATGATTGATGAACATCACTGTTCTTGATTGAGACCAAGACAAGATTATCTTTGGCAATTCTAGGGTGGAGTAGGTATTAAATCTGTATTAATATCTGTCATTGGAAGCATTTTTCTGAGTGAAGAGCCAAACCAAATTTGAATTGTAAGATCCGGCTAAGCTTTTTTAAGTAGCCAGTACAAATAAATTCCTGGTTGTGGTTGTTTAGTATCTCTAATCCAGCTGTTTTCATCAGAGGTTCAATTCACAATGAGGCTTGCAGTTTCAATGGTTCAGCTACAGTAAAATTCAATATACCAAATACAATCAATTGCCAGGTAAAGGCTGGTGAGAATCTCAAATGATTTTGTTATTAGTCTGTTTGTGGGTAATGTGCGTGTGTCCTCACTCCCTCTGGAATGGAACTGACCCTACAGAATGCAGATAGTCGTAAAGAATATGGAATATCCCAATTGCCATATATCAGGCAAGACCTCCCAATTTATTCACTATAGCAGGATGGATGGATTCTGGTTTTCTAGGAGGGCGTCCGTCCAAATAGCTCTACTGCAAAACACCTCCTTAGTCAAATTCAGATACGATGTGGTGCATCTACGTAGTGAATAATGTCTGTACATAAATAATTCCTTATTTAGTAAGAAAAGAAGCAACATACTCAAGTGCTTTCATTTCGGCATCTTCTTCCCAAGATGATGACACTACCCGTCGAGAAGCCCTGCTTCTTTCAGCCTCTACCTGTTTAGTTATACAAGAAATTCACACGCAAATAAAGACAGTTAAGAATATAAGATTTGAGCATATAGATTATAGATCATTACTATAAATCAAAAGATGTTGATGACCTGTGCTTCATGAAGACACTTTATTTCTTTCTCCAATTGAAACTCTGCTGCGGACTTCTCACTGGCCATGTTTTCTAACTGAGTTTGCTTTAAGTACTGAATACCATAAAATAATTATAGACAGTATCATAAAATATTATTGGATGCTCGAGTGAAAATCTTAATTCCATAACAAATTGAGTTTGGATTACCAATAGATCAGTAAGTTCACGGTACCGTTTCTCCAGCTCCATATGCTCCTGTTAATCATAAGCTATAAACATTCAAGATATAGTAGAGAAAGTCGTGTTTATGGAATATACTAGAATAATGCACATGAACAAGGACCAAAGTTTGTTCTCTTGGATGCATGTAACCAGAGGCTACTAGAGCTGGGAAATCCGATTTGAGATCATGTTTGAGTCTAAAAAAGTGAATCCAAAGCCCGTCCGAAGGACCTTCGGGTTACACACAGGTGGCCCATGGGTCAGACTGGGTCGGGTCGGGTTTAAGGGTCTAGCCAGTCTGGCCCATAGAAAAATTGTGTAATGACATCAAAAAAGTTCTCAAATGAAGCATTTGCCAATTTTAGTCAGAAAATTACTCTAGCAGAATAACTCTCTGTTTTGAAGTAAAACTCCCGTAAATAAAATATAAATATCATCCACTTGATTCCTTCTTTTTTTACTATAACCCATTTGATATTCTTTGACGCTGTTCTTTTTTCTCGATAACCAACGAATTGTCTCCAAATTTAGTCGTTGAAACATGCAATGAAAACAAACTTAGCACTCACACCACTACCAGTGACCACTGTGAAAAAACACTTTCGTATTTAAGTCATTTTCCACCCATGTTGATAGCTTATTTCAAACTAGATAAACAAACAAGTACAAGGCATGCACCTTCCATCTACTATACATATGATAGATAACAGAAAAAATATAGACAAGAAAATAGCAGGATAGACCAGATAGTTACCTGGCGCGAATAATGCTCCGCATCCCTCTTCATTGCAGCCATTTCAACTCTCATTTTTTGCACTTCAGCCTGCATTAACAAACAAGGAAGTTAATTATTAATCGCGGAAATGAAGAAACTTTAAAATCTCTAAATTGCAAACATATGATCTTAACAGCATATTAAATTTATATTTGGGGTAACAAAAGATATTTAAAGCACAAAGTAAAGGATTCTAGCCTCCACGTATGATAGCTTGCTTTCAGCATCTCTTTGACCATGGCGAGCACGCTCCACTTCTTCCTGCCATGCCTGCATCTTTGTATTTACAGAAGAAGATTGGATGTTATTGCTTGGCTCCAGTTACAACAATTAGTATTTAGTAATTAATGAGAGGAAAATACTAAAACCATCCTAAAACTACCAGTTGATTGCTCTTCTACTACCTGAATCCGATTCTGTATTAATGGATCCTAATTTTTTTTATCAGCGTATTAATGGATCCTAATTCAGAAGGGTCATCTAGATATCGTATGATTAATCCGGATTCTAAGTCATGATCAGGGAAACAAATATTACATCATGTCCATATAGATGCAACAATATCAATAAAAATGTCTAGATATTCACAACCACGATCTATAGAATATTTACAGTGAAGAAAAAGGAAAAAACACAAAAGAAAGAGAGTTGTTCAAGGAACACATGACCTATAAAGTTCATTAACAATTTGGTTAGATGATTTTGATTGCCAAAAAGGATAAACTATCCCTACGTATGCAGCCCTGGAGAACACCAATTATCCCTAACCTTAGCCTGCTACCCAACTTCAACAGACAGGTATCATATCCGTCCTGAGCTACTGCTAAAATAAGCCCTCCATGAATAAAAGAAACCCTAACAAGATAACATTTCAAGCACATTGGTAGAACTTACTTTTTTTCTATATAGAATACAAAACATTCACCAAATCATGTTTCCAAATCAAAGCTCTGGCAAAGTGGCAATTAGGACCGGTCAAAGAAGGTGACAAATGAGAATTCGTTGCCCCCAACCCCGCAAGAAAATAATAATAAATAATGGTAGTGAACTTAGCAAACCTCAGTCACCTACTTACCCTTAAATATTAACTAGAAGGAAACATGTTCCATTGCAATGTAATGTGCACTCTTCTAATGTATACCTGAATCGATTGATTTGCCTCATCAGCAGACTTCTTTACTCCACGGCGTGCACGAGCTTCCATATCTTGTAGTTCTTGATTTAAAGATGTACATTCAACCTTGAGGCACAAAATCTTGGTCAGGAAAAAAAAAATTGAAACTATTTTTATCTCAGGAAAAGGAAAAAAAAAAACTCTTTTATGAGAAAATTTAGAATTATTTAGAACCATTGACAAACAATTAAATTTAGTTTATATACCTCGAGAAGTGCCACCTTATGCTCAAGCTCAGCTGCTTTTGCTGTTCTTTCTTCGGCTATCCTCTGAACAGGGAAGCAATCAACAAAAGTCAATGAACTGAATAGGCATAAGGTCTAAAGGTATGTGCCCTAGATTTTGTGGGTACTGCAGTTAAGAGGTAGGCAGATAGCTCCAATATCATGATGCATTTGTTGAAGTGGGTGAAATAAGCTCCACATTGGAAAAATACAAGATAAAAGAGCTACATATAATGGTGGAAGTCAAACCCTTCTAAAAGACAATTTCTTATATTACCTGGATCCTAGCAAGTGCTGTGGATGTCTCAACAGCTCTATGTTCCAACTCCACTTCCCTTTCCATAGAAGCCTGTGCTAACAGATAGAGATCACTACGAGCTAGAAAACAACCAGAAAAATTAAGTTATATTGCTCTTTAGATATAAACCATTTTGGTAGCATTATGAGCTCCACGCTCTTCTTCTGCTCTCCGCTCTGCAGATGCTAGTTCCTCCCGTAGAGCCTGATAAAAGGGAACATTCTTACTAATCCTGATATGACAAAAACAGTAAGCAAAGATATGCTGAGAAACAACAATGCAGTAGACTGAATCAACCAACTTTACCTGCATCATCCTTGTCTCTGTTAATTCCCGATTTCTCATGATAGACTCCATGTTTGCCTGATGATAAGAAATATGAGTCACAAAATCCCCAAATGATCATAAATCTAAACCATATTCGTGCACGATTGCCCTCACCGACAGAACAAAAGAAGATAAAACCATACATTTTGAAAACTAAAATTCTGTTGGGTTTTCTATTCCTCATAACTAAGTAGTGTATATTGAAACTCTGGTGAAAATAGTTACATCATTTCCCATGTACACTCTAGAAAATAATATTTATGTGTGTGTATGGAGAGGCCAGGAGGTGTAACTAACCTGCAGTGATGCTAGATTTCCTTCAGATAAAGCAGCTTGTTTCTTAAGTGCATCCATAGAACTAACAAGCGCCTCAATCTCAGAATTCTTCGCTGCCAATGCCTCAACCATGTTTGACTCTACTCTACCCAGTTCAACTTTGGAGGCAGATAAATCTTGCTGCAACTGCCTTATGTGGGCCTCATATGATTTTGTCAGTTCTCTCTGTTAATACAGCAATAAAACAAGTAAAATGGCAAACCTATGATGCATTCCAACTAGTAAAAAAGGGTAACTTGGAACGACAGTATATCCCTAAATTAGAAAAGTGGCCAGATATTTAACCTCTGCAGTGAGAAGTTCCTCCAACTGTGCATTTTCAGATTTGTATTCTTGGAGACGGGATGACAGTCCAGTGCATATCTGAAAGTTGGTAAGAGAATATGGGCAAATATGAAAAAGACAGAATGTATACTCAAACCAATAAGCTATTTAGGAGGAGAAACAACAAACAAGCACTCTTTGGCATATAAAATAAACCTATCTCGTCCAGGCAAGCTTTTTGTGAGTCAGACTCCTTTGATAAACATTCTCAAAACTTAAAAGTTAAATCCAAAAGATGTGATATTACAAATTACTCGTATTGGGTTGAACAATTTAGAAGAACTGACTTTTCTTACAATGGAAGAAATGGATAAACTATTAAGTTAAATTTACATTAAGCAATATCCAATTCATTCTTCAGTCTTGATCCCTCAACTTAATTACAAGTAAACTAACATGTATTTTTATCCGGTACATTGAAATAATTAAAGTACCAACAAAAACAATTCCTAGAGGACCTAAACCAATCAAAATAACAATGTTTTCTTGCCTAGTTAATAGCTCATTCTCAGTTTTGTAATCTTAGAAATGTACAGATAGCATGTACTTATACCCACATTTAAATTGCTATACCAATTCCCAGTATTCAACAACCCATCAAAGCTAATGATGTTCTCTTTCCTAGTGAAAAGTCCATCCCAACTCTTTTAATCTTAGAAATGAACTGCTCATACATAACATATACTCATATTCAAACTACTTTGCCATGCCTTCAAGCAGTCAGCTATGAGTTGAAAACATAAAGAAATTGTTAACTTGGGGAGTGATCGTTACCAGCACCATTAAGTTAGCTATCAAAGGATTAAGGAAGATAGAGGCATTAATCATCACTAGAATTGTCATTGAAGCATCTTACATAAGGGATGGGTACCCTATAAGGTGTAGTTCCATTACCAGTTACATCCAAAGCCCATAATTTAGCCAGTGGATCTAGACTGACATAAAGATTTGTCAACACAGATCTATTTGTAGAGAGGGGCAGAGGAGGAGATCAAGATAGAATACTGAAAATGATTAAGGTGCAGTAAGTGAACTTCTCATTAGCAACAATGATGAAGGTACATATATTAGAGAGCTTACCCGAGCTAACCTTGCCTCTTTTGACTGACCAGTGGAACTTGTAGTCTTAAGAAGTCCTTGAGCCTGCAAAGGACATGGTAAATAAAGCTTTAAACTGTTGCCATATATGTTTATTTAAGCATTAAAAGAGATATATAACCAGGAACTTCTCCCCTGAAAGTGCTTTACCTCATCAAGCTGATCCTTTTCTTTCATAGGAGATTCTTCCATTGGTGCTATATCATCTTTCTGCTCTTGTTGTTTCTTTTGATTAACCAGAGGTTCAACCTTAACATCATCATCTTTCAGTTGAGTTTCACTATTACTAGAAGTCTTGGTGTTTGCATCTTCAGAAACTTCCTGGTCAATCTTTAAGGAGACATCCGTATCTTCTGCTTGGATGTTTGAGCTAGTATCAACTGGATGATTTTCATTCACAACCTCAGCTCCTTTGGTAGCAGACGGCGAAGAAGGCAGCTCCTCACAAACATCAGATTCATTCTCTTTGGCAAGATTGTCATTTGAAGTTGACCTGACAACTTCCACATGAGCACTGATGGTTGGGACTTCCATGTATTCAGATTCATTTTTAATTACATTAGATGGCAACTGCTCTGACGAAGGAGTGCCTACAACGGGAGTCTCTTTGTCAACATCCTCTTGATGCTCACTGCTTAGTTGGACCACAGACTTACCTAAAGGGGTACCCTCTATGTCAAGTGTTGTAGGGGTCCTATCTGCTTTATCAGCTGTGACTAATTGTAATGCTTGGGTATTAGTTTGCTGTAGCACATTTTCACTTTTGTTAGAAGAATCATTTGCCGAGATTTGTTTTTTACCCTGCAAGCCGCCTATGTGTGAGATAGATCACACATTCTAAGTCATCTGAGATGAATATATAATAAGCATAGTATTAAAAGGATAGAGGCAGGCTGGCAAATACCTTTTTCTTCTGCTTTGTCCTCTTAGCTTGAGATCCTTTTCCATTGGAATCTTCAATGATTCAAAAAATGGAAAAGCAATAAGAACGAATTATAATGCAAACTCTAAAATACCATAATATTCTGGTGATATGCATCCAAGAAAAGATTAGATTCAAAATCAAGCTAGGAATAATGAATTCATTGATACAAGTTTGATTTGTTGGCATGTACACTCAATCAAATGGAAAGTCCTCTCCAGGAGGTCCCACAAGTCTTATTGACCAGGAGAGTAACTCGTTTTTTGTGGGAACCTTACTGTAGTTTACCATACAAAGATTGCATAATTTCAAGCTGAAGTTCCACTGTTTTATTTGAAAATAATTATTCCATGGATATATTTTCAAACTTAAGACCAGTTTGGATCAGAAAGTAACTGATGAGCAATTGTTTCATTTACCAAAATGCTAGGTAATGAGTTTTGGCTTTAAAATGCAAAAACATAAGTTTAGTTTACTGAACTAAGGATCATTGCGCATAAAGAATAATGCATCCTTTGGAACTCCAACTTTTAATCAAGTGAATACTCTTAACAGCAACCATAAATTCATTTTGTCACACATCCGTTCTAATTGCTTCTAAGGCAGAATCGTACCAGCAGACCAGAAAGTTCCGTTTTTCATATTTAAGTAGAGAAAATTGATAAAACCATGTGACGATGTAAAAGTATGAACACTATAAAGACTTCAAGTACGTCCTAAAATAAGCATAAAGAATTTACCATGCAAACCTGGTGACTGAGAATTAGACTGCTCATCTGCCAATTCACTGACAACCAACTTTGCCCGTCGATCTACAACTTCAAATAAATCTGATGGACAACAATTATTCACATTCAAACTCTCAATCACGAGATTAAATATATTAACAATGACTTTTATTAACAAAAGAGAAGCTTTTGCAATAAATACCATCAAACAACATGCAAAGTTGTAGACATTGGACAAAAAAAAGTATAGCAAATTAATTGGGGGGAAAAGTAGAAGCAGATTCTGCTAATCAGCGTCATATTATAAGATTCGGAAAGGTGTCAATAAATGGTGTGAGGTGGTCCAAAATAGGTATGCTTCAAATAAGAAATCATTACAACAATGTTGGATCATTGTTTCTTGACTTCGTTGATACGGGTGTAAACTAGATACCCATATTGAATGTTAGTGCAATGGCAGCATAATTACCAAATAAAACCCATCCACAGAAATCCAAACATTAATGAAATCTTAGCTGTCCATGGGATGTCATAAGTTAATACTAATCAACTGATACTTTCTCAATTGCGCCAATGAAAATTTACCACCCAAGGTTTTACTGGTTGCAGTAAATCCCACAGCAAGTCCACCACCAGCTTATAGTTGAGACAACTAATATAAATGACAAGCATAATCTTTCTGGCATATAAAACAATAATATCAATCACAAAGAAAATAAAAGACTATAGAATTTAGACTCCGCGCTTTAAAGCTGTTTGTCATATAACTTTCTTAATTCATTTTATAATTACCAAGTTTCCAATAAATTGAAACAAGGAACCTAAGAAAACAAGTCATTGTTCACTAGAAAAAAAAAACAATGAACTGTAACCTATTTCACCTTTAATCCATGATTATAACAGTACTCTAGTTGAGATAAGATGACATGACATGTGTAAGCATATTGCAACTGAACACTCCAAAAAAATATAAAGACATGTCTCGTGGAAGTAACCAGTATAAGTGCACCAATCTATAATCCAATTCCAATCTACAAAACTAGCTCAAGTACTTCAGATACGCCAACCCTCAGATTTTCTAATTGTGCCAATAATAGTACAATCCATAAGCTATTTCGAGCACACTACACACCATCTTGTTCAAACTGTTTCTCTCAGTGACACATTTGTAAAATCAAAGGTTTCAAATCATTCATACAAATAAGCTCATTAACATATAATT
Organism: Pelargonium cotyledonis; assembly: GCA_036897625.1. Taxonomy (NCBI): domain Eukaryota; kingdom Viridiplantae; phylum Streptophyta; class Magnoliopsida; order Geraniales; family Geraniaceae; genus Pelargonium; species Pelargonium cotyledonis. The sequence continues at coordinate 3,696 of JAYMTA010000290.1, read as the reverse complement.
TTCAGCAAGTTCTGGCTGCAACATTTGACATTTGCAACAAAAATCGATCACATTCACATTTCATGCTCTGGATCAGAGCCTACAACACATAAGATTCAAAGTAGAGACTAAAATCAAAAAAGCTTAGGAAACGGAATTGAGACCTTCAGCGGCTTTGAGCCACGACGCCATTGGGCGATTCGGATCTGGCGCAGCTGTGCCCTAGAAATCAACCGAGATCGATGCAATGGAGTTTAAATGCAGCAGAATTGGACGGTTGGAGGACAACAGTATCGTCGGAATCTGAAACAGTAGCTCCAATTACTGGTGTGATCTCATCGGAGACGAAAGCTCGATGGATTTGAACGCTGGAAGCTTCAAATTGAATCGTTCTTAGTTTCAATTTGCGACACGGTGACGAAAATTTGAGACGAAAACAGCGATTTGGACAGAAACTGCACCGAACCAATGTGGGTTTGGCTATCAAAGCCAGATTGTTAGTTAAGGTGTTTCTATTCCGTTGCGAGTAAAATCGAAGGAATCAGGAGTTTGTCATTTACACTAAAACCGTGTTCTTAACATACGTTTTTTAGGCTGATTTTTTATTTTGTTAAATGATCTGGTTATTTTATGTGGATTGATACTTTAAACCCAATATCTAACAATTCGGCCCATAAAACCCAATCTCACAAATCGGCCCATACAAACCCAATGTCTCACAAATCGGCCCATCTTTAGTTTTTGGTAATATGTTAAAATTGAGAAAGGGTAAGTTCGGGAATGACATATATTGTATTTTTTCTTTTTATTTGTGTGTGATTATTTCTTTGAATTTTTAAACAAAACTTGTTAATTAACTGTATAGTTTTGAATTTGTTATATATTTTCGGTAGAGAAAGTCGTGTAATATGCATCGTTTGATTAAGTATCATTTATATGATGTTTAAATAATCGTTTATACTCGTCGACCGAGATTTCATTTTATATTTTACTGATAAATTATTTATGATAAATTATTAACAAGATCAGTCTAGTCTAGCCGAGTTCAAATTTGAGTATTATTTTTATAGAGTTTGAGCTAAAATCAAATTTGATTCAAATATAAGTATAAAGTTAAGTCATGACAAATTTAGAATGATTTGTCTAAATTACATTTCGAAACACAATAAACATTAAATGAATTGGCTAATTTTATGATTGACAATATATTAATTATGAAATTTTAATTAACGATTTTATATTTTAAAAAGTTCAAATGATAACTTGGTACATAAAATTATTTTCACTCTAGTAGAGACCTCTCTAGTGCTTACCACTTCAACACTTTAAACCTTTCTCAATGATCCTTCGATGAATTTTAAAGTCCCCACCTCGTATCAAATCTCCAAAACAATCTTCATCCTTAATCGTTTTCTTACTAAAGAAGAGCGCTTCTAAAATAGACTCATGAGAGCTTTTTCAAATTCAAATTCTCAAAAGAACGTTTTTTAAGACATGTTGAACACTTGACTAAAATTCATTAATAAAACATTTGAAATCACACTTAAGATTCGTAAAAAATCTCTACTTCAAACCTCTCTCTCCTTCAAGATCATCAAATACCGTCATTCAGATTTAGTCACTTGACACCTAACATCCTAAAACCACCGCAAATCATTTTGAACCATCTTGTAAGATAAATTAAGATACGACTCAATGACATCACAACCTATCTAGTAGACTCACAAGTCCATAGAAGATTTGTATCAAAATTCAAGTTGATCGTATAACTAGATTCAACTATATTAGTATTGTTACAATATTGTTCTACGAACTTCAATAATTAGAGATTAAAAACCACATTTACCTATAGATATTTACTAGAACATTCCCAAAAACATGCACATGGACACTGATCACAAATTTAAACTCCAACTAATTAGAAGAAAAAAATTTGGAAAGTCCAAAATGCATAGAAGTAACTAATTAAAGAAGAGGAACAAGTAATTAATAGATAGAAAAAGACATAGAAAATGGCGTTCCACCGCAGCCACCACTATCTATGGAGACCCAAAGCTGAAATGTCATATCATCGAAAATATTAGAGACGAAAATGCTAGTGCAAAATAATTGAGGTTTGTGCCTTTGTTTATTATTATTATTATTATTATATGTAATTTTGTAAAATAATTAAAAGTCTGCTGCCACTTTTGTCTCTGCTCCACTTCCTCAATCACCTTTAATTTCAACGAATATTTATATGATATGATCCACAATTAATCGTAAAATCTAATCCATAATAGTTGAAGAATTTACAGTTTAAATGTTGGTAATCGATTGTGCATGGTGGAGTTTTGACGAGAACATGCATGGAGTTTTTGTCTTGTCAACTATACTGGAAAAAAGATTAAAGATCGGTGACATGGATTGGACACTAAACTTTTACAGGGATTCAAGTTTATCCGAAATCAACTATATGTGGAAAAGATTTATGTGGTTCAATATTATTATTTATTTTCTGATTTTAAAAAACATATAATTATAAAGTAGGGTTGATAATTCATAATTTAGGTCTTACTTAATTAGTAAAACTAGTGAATAATTGTAAGGAGTTGTGAAAATATGGTTGGAACGATAAGAATATGTTTCAAAAAGTTTAGTTTTGTGTAATTGTAAGTGCACATACTCAAGTACAATTATAACAAGATAATATTTGTTGAAATGACAAAAATACACATTAAGTGTACACCACCTATTAATGAAATAAATAGAGCAAGTTTTCAAATGTTGATCATAACAAATTATAACAAACATATATGCATCAATTGAATCATCAAAACAAGTCGATTTCATACACAGAAACAACATCTAGCATTTCATATGTAAGTATAAGTCGAGCTTATCGACAAATCATATTGACCGAATCAGCATTCTATGAGGGTATGTATGAAAATAATTTATGTGTTATTATATTGTTGAATTTGTAGTATTCATACAAGGACAATAATAAGCATATGATTCTTTTACATGAAATTCATTGTGACGCGTGAAATTGCAGACATTTTGCTGAGACATTATTTTCTTTGTACAAAATATTGACCCTATATTATAAAATCATATCAAAATTCGCCAGAATGTATAATTTTCTTTTTCAATTTTACTCGTGTGACACCGTTCTTTTATAAATAAAAAACAATAATGTTTTGCACTGAACCATATATTCATATGATGATATATATAGCAAGGCAGACGTGTCCAAAGGCTGGACTCTTGAACACTTCAACAAAATATAAAAAGAAATATAAAACAAGTGGAAACTAAAGAGTATAAATAGCCACAAAAATTTGATAGTAAATTAATGATATGATGGAAATAGAAATAAATGCTATGGAGATAAGTGTTCATATCAATCAAGTTTTCAAGCTGTATTTTTAGCTCTCCATTTGGAAAGAGAGAGATTTGGTTAAATTCAATCATGCAATCCCATCACAATCCTTCACCTACTTACTCTTTATTACTATCGTTTTCTCCACTTGCTATGTATTTCCCTAAATACATACCCTCTTTTCTTGGTTACCTCCTTTTTTTTGTGGTCGGTTTACATGTCAAGTTCTCGTCCAGTTATTTCTACATATATGTTCATTTTCTTGATTGCCTAAACTCGTGATCCAGCGTGTTTATTGATTGATCTTGTTTAGTGTAAAACAGTTTAATCAAGTTCTAGTCCAATTTCATTCA
>JAYMTA010000289.1:0-32255 GCA_036897625.1 Pelargonium cotyledonis | reverse complement strand
TTAGTGTCTTTCATGAACATTATTAGTTTCTTGTATATATACCTCTTTAGGTCATTGCAAGAAAGAATTTCAGCACCTTTATGTATAAAAAAAATAGAAAAATTAAAATACTATAAATTTCTTCGGATTTGTATTCAAATGAACTAGAATAAAATTTGATGGTAAAAAAGTTAAAATACCTTATTAAAACAATGAACAATTAGATTCAATTCATTCATCCCATAAAAAAATGAGTAATTACGAATATATATCATATGTTATACATTTTTTGCACTTTACTACCTTGTGTTTTATTTCACTACACTTAACTACCCTATGTAATAATTGTTTTACATTTTACTGCTCCATGTTTCAATTTACAACACTAAACTACCCTATGTAATAGATCATTTACACTTTACTACTCCGTGTTTTACTCAACGACACTTAACTACCTTATGTTAATATCAATATTGTAATCTGTTAAAATAAACGGAGTTTGACTAACAATGTCAAATATGCATTCAAAATGATCGTTTTCCCTCATTTTCACTTGAAATTTACAAATGCATGTCATTAATGAAACAAAAAAAAACTCATCTTTTTACAAAAAATCTAAAGGTTTATTCATATTCTTATCAAAATTTGTATGAATTCTAATAAAAATAATCTAAATAGGAAGTCGAAACACAAAGTTAAAATTTTTTTGTTCCATTTATGACATGCATTTGAAAATTTGAAGTGAACAAGGGTAAAATGGTCATTTTGTATGCATATTTGACAATGCTAGTCAAGTTCTATTAATTTTAACGGATTATAACATTAATAATAACATAGGTAGTTAAATGATGAAAGTAGAACACAAGGTAGTAAAGTGTAAATGAGCTATACAGGGTAGTTCAATGTTGTAAACTAAAACATGGGGTAGTAAAATGTAAAAGAGTTATAACATAGGGTGGTTAAGTGTTGTGAAATAAAACATGGGTAGTATAATGTAAAAGAGTTATAATAGAGTAGTTAAGTGTAATGAAATAAAGCATGAGGTATTAAAGTGTAAAAGAAGTATAATATATGATATATATTCGTAATTATCCCTATAAAAAATTATTTCATTTTTTTTTCTTTTTTGTTCTGAAACTAAATGGATAACTTTTTACTATTTTATTTAATTTGATATTAATTTTACAACTTATATTTAAAAAAAAAAAAAAAACTAACTAGTTGAGCTACACAATAGGGGGTAGCTCTCCCCTTTAAACCTCACCCCACCCGACGCAATGGGATTTGAACCCACGACCTCGCATATGGAGATGTGTGTTCTTGACCATTGCGTCATCCCTAAGGGGACTACAACTTATATTCAAAACTTGGACTCGTATTATTTTAATTAATTTATATCTTTAAATTGATTAAAAAAGGCTTTATTATATGAGTAAAATGTGTATCGGTTGACTTATATAACTTTATATAAATTGCAACTCAACCAAACCAATGAGGTGATAACACCTCAATAAATTTCACTTATACCTAACCAAGTGAATTTGTGGGAGCGGAGCGATCCGTTCGGATCCATGATCTTAAATGAGGTGTCATCACCTCATTAGTGCAACTGATATAAAATTATATTAGTCAACTGAAATCATATTACTCTTATTATATTTGCTTTTTAAAAAGTTAGTTTATATCAATTTGAGCTGCTCTATAAATAGTGAAGCCAAAGATGAGAGAAGTATGCAATATTGATTCAACTCTGGTTCTCTCTCTCTGTTTATCATTTCTATAAATTTGCAGTGTCTTTGAAGCTTAGCTAACCTTCCATGGCATCCGAAAAGAGTCGCCCCTTGGCTAAATTCCCTGCTGACGTTTGGGGAGACTTCTTTGCTTCATTTTGTTTACCTCATTCGGTATTTAATTACTATATTTTGATTTTTTTATTTAAATTATTCTTTCTGATATGTGTTTTATTGTAGTACAATATATATGTTATCAACATGACTTGTGAAGGCACGGTAGTCAGTGGAGAGTTTCGCACAGCTATTGAGACTCCATTGATGGCGGAGGGTTATGTTTTCGTGAAGAGCTTCTGATTAATTATAGTTTTGATAATTTCATGACTAGCTATTATATATTGATGCAGGAGTTTGAATCATATGGTAAACAAGTCGAAGAGTTGAAAGGAAATGTGATGGACTCTATAAGCAACTACCCGATTGACAAAATCATATTGATTGATTCGCTGTGCCGCCTTGGTATCTCATATCACTTTGAGTCAAAGATTGAAGATACTCTCAAACACATTTTCAATGATCACGCTCTAATGAAAAACTTTAGCTTTGGTGATGAATATGACATTTACACTACTGCACTTGTGTTCCGAGTGTTAAGACAACATGGTTACAGAATGTCTTGTAGTAAGTTCTTTTTATATGAACACGTACATGCATGTTTCTTGGTTAATTATAAATCTTTATGCATAGTATTATTAATTGTGTTTCAGACATATTTAACAAATTCAAGGATTGTGATGGTAAATTCAAAGAAAGTATAACTAGAGATGTAAAGGGCATGCTCAGCCTGTTTGAAGCTACACATCTAAGAGTACATGAAGAGGACATTCTTGATGAAGCTCTAGTCTTCACAACTACTCATCTCAAAGTCATTGCACATGATCATCCTCTGGCAAAACAAGTGTTTCATGCTCTAGTGCATCCTCTCCACAAGGGCATGCCAAGGCTAGAGGCGAGACGCTACATCTCCTTCTACCAAGAAGACGAGTCCCGGAACGAAACACTGCTTAAGCTCGCCGTGTTAGATTTCAATAGAGTTCAGTTGCTGCATCAACACGAACTTGGCTTGATTTCAAGGTATGTAACAATTATGTCACAATGTAACAATTAGTCCTAAGTCGTCAGATCGTACTTTCTTTTTAGGCATGTCCCTTAAAATCTTAGGTAAGCGCCTTTCCGGGTGTGCAGCTCAATTGTCAGTTGGTAGAGCAAAGGTTAGTTTGCTCGTCATGTCACTGGTTCAAGTCTGTTCATTACTGATATTTAAGAAAGAATTCTGAGAAGTGGCTAGAATTCATAGCTGATAAGCTAAAAAATGCAAAAGCTGTCAAGTACTTAATCTTTATTTTCTGAATCAAAATTATTCTGAACGAGATTCTTGAGGAGGGAACTGTTATGAAATTGAAAAGACAAGTAATTTAACAGGCTATAACTATAAAAAGGTTCTAGGACTTTTTTGCTTTATTAAATTAAGTAGTTGATCGGCTTGAACCCGTGTCACTAAGGTTGGAATTGACTCTGCTGTACTTCCGATCTGTGCTCTCATTCTGTAAGAACAATACTGTAATTGGCTAGTTTATAGGTATTGTTATTAAGTTATTCTATATAAGTAATTCTTGTCAACCTTGACTCACTCATCCCTGTCACAATGTAACAAATAGGTTGGGTAGTAAACTAAATTCCTCAGAGGAAAATAACTAGTAACAAGAAACCTGGCATTAAGCATTAAGAAAGCACTTTTTCAAAAACTTCTTGAATCGGTAGTAAAGAGTCTAATAGCTTATAAAAAAGGATAAAACACGTAATCTACTTCTTAACTTGCCTACCCATACTATATCTGCTTTCTTCAGAGAAAGAACTTTCTTAGCAGCTATACCTTCTTTAACTAATAAATAAAAATGGGAACTACTTTACTTCTAGTGTCTAGATCCAGACCCTATTTCTTAACTGACGGAAAATCCAACCAACCAAAAGAATTCCTTTGTCCTTTATAGTTCCTCGTAACTTCTCTTACCTTCATTAGAGTCCTGCAGAGTTTGGGGAATACTTGAGTTCAAGCCCTACCCTATAACTATAAAAGACAGTTAGACTACAGCTACTGTGATTGTCTTACTTATTAAGCTATACTCTTCCCTCATCGGAGTCCTATTGCTGTACCTATTATTGGACTTCTTTTTTTCCACTATTCCTTTAGCATAGTGTTCCTCTTATTGTTATTGCAGCCTGTTTAGTATATATTTCTTAGAAGTTTTAAGAGTTAGAGCTGAAGCAATGAATTTCGGTAAAAGGGTCCCTGTGGCGAATGTCTTTAGTCCTTTTTATAGAAAAGAGGCCTTCTGTACAGGCAAACAAACTAGCTTCCGCTTTTTGGGATTTTATTAATTACATATCTTTAGTAAGCTACGTTAGATCCTTAATTCCTGAGAGAAATTTGTTACTTTACTTTGCCAATAATTATCACGTTGAGCGAAGCGATTGTGATACTAATCAATAAGATTAGAAGATGCTTTTTAGTAGGCGTTAAAGACTTTGATACTAGGAAAAAATAGACTTAACTAAAAACAAAAACTTACGTAGAACTATTTGGAAAGCAAAGAGAACCCTTATCAAAGAATTGAAGCGATAAATAGATAGCGTGGTTCCCATTATACGCGCGTAACTATACTAATTCAGTCAGTTTAGGAGGATTCATTCACAAAAGCATAAAAGCTAATTTCCATCTGTAAATCTATTATTGCACTAACTTACGGAATAATAAAACAGTCTATAAGCACCGCTTTTGTAGCTAACACAACCCTAAAACTTAAAAAACTTCAAGAATTGAACCCTCGTCCGGAATACTTTTGTATTAATGTTGTACCAGTATTTTTTGTATCGTAAAGTTAAGAGTAAAAAAGCGGCACTAATCTAGAATTCAATTCCATTTATAAATCTTCACAGATAAAAAGTGTTTTTAGAACTGACTTACTCCACTCGCGCTAGTTATACTACAATTACAGGACTTCTCCTTCCACTGTAAAATAAAAGAAGCCAATTACTAATTCTTTTTTTACTAGTGCCTATAAGTAAAGTAATACAAATAATATCTTTTCTTGGGCTTGAGCGCGCCTTATTACGGATTGATGATAGCAGACTTAACTTTATTAAAACCCTTTTATTTTATGTAATTCTCTTAGTTAGTGATTTTACCAAAATAAAACCAGGTTAAACCTAGGTAGAACTGGCCATATGTGAACGAAATTAGAGTATAATGCAAGCCCCCGCTACGACTTTTTACGTATATGCTTTTTAGTGCCCTTTTTATTTATTAGCCTGTGGACTAGCTCTAATTCCGAGAGGATTTCTTTCTTTTGTTGTTTGAGAGTGGCCCCTTTCCTTTTGCTATTTAGAAAGTACAAATTGAAACTAATAAAATAATATAAAATAAAAAGTTACCTTTAACATAATTAGAATCGAAATGTATTAAAAAAGTTAATTATATACTACTACATTTGAATCAATGACTTTTACCGTATCAAAGCGATACTCTAACCACTTAGTTAAGTATAGGTCCAGTTTACTTAATCTAAAGTAGGAACTGATTAACAATTTTAATTACGAAGAAAATACTAGAAATAGCTCTAAGGAATCTAAGTAAACAAAAACCTGACAAGATACACCATTGAAATCGAGGAGGGCATCCGGCTACATAGCTTCAAAACCCTTTGTTTTTCCTTAGATATAACTTTTTAAGATGTTTCCTTCTAGGATTAAAACTAGACTCACTTTTAAATTAAATACTGAAAACTAGATTAAAACCCCCCAAACAGTACAGGCACGGGGCCCAACAAGGGCGCGCATAGCCACCTTCTCGCTTAAGGGGACTCCCAAGGGATTCAATAGAATTCGTATAAGCTCAAAAAACCAAGAATTTTTTTCGTATTTCGCAACGCCCTGGCCGCTCTATTCAAAAACTCGGAGTGCGGTTTACACAATAAGGGGCGCGTACGTCGAGGAATATTTTACGGAGTCCCCTTATATTATATTCCGTACTTTTCATTACCTAAGGAAGGAACTCTAAAATAGAAATTAAAATTCCCAAATGTCAGAGTTACCAGCCACATATAAGTAAGAATTGCTTTTTTGATTCTAGGAACAAAAATTATAATAACAGCTTTAGTATATAAATTTAGAGCCACCCCGTGGATTTACAAAGACAAAGGGAGTATTTCAGCTTTATATAGACTATGTAGCTTCAGCATAACTTACAAAGAAAACTAGTAGAAACAGGGCTTTGAGACCTATACTTAATTACTTTTTCTTGAGGTATAGCACGGAATTTTAGCTGAATTACGAGTCTTATCTTATAGTCTCCGAAATAAAACCGGGAAAGCTACTTATTCCTTGAATATACAAACAAGCCTATTCCTATAAAAGAGAATCTGCCAATTGTGTATCGATGATAGAGATATTTAGTATCAAATAAATTAAGTAAATTAAGTAGGACTATGGAAATGGGTTTATATCCGAGATTCCGTTAGTAAATGAGAGGTCACGCTTGATTGTATACGTAGGAATTTTCTAGTACTAGGCTCAAGCAGTCCATGGAGTTTTCTTTTGTTGGGTACTGGTAAAAGACAAAAAGAGTCGAATTAACTTTTAGATGTAGTCCTCCGTTCCTGGCTTAGTATAGCTGCGTATAACTAGACTGCCCGTAGTACTTTGATAAAAACTTGAAGAATTAGAGTTTTAGTTAGGAGTTTCCATTGGAACTGTAAAACTTAGCTTTGGTTAGAACATGATAAGGATGCCTTACATTAAGGAAGCTCGACTACCTACAAGTGTAAAGCTTGCTATAGTTGGTTTTACATAAAAGTCACTATGCTCTCATTCCTCCGTGGGGACATTACTAAACTTAAGCGATTTTTGGGAATATACAACAATTAGTAAGGGAAAGCTCTATACTATCTGCTGTAGCTCTTTTTTTATCTGTATATAATTCCAAGTGCCTTTTTACTTCAAAGAAATTCTAAACGAGGACTTCCAAAAAACTATACCCAAAGAAAGTAAAGTCAGAGTTAACACGCGATTCTATCATTTAAATTTACTCAAGGATCTCGCTTCAGGAAAACCAACTCAGCCCAAATATACACATAACCAGAAGCGCTATATCCACGTACTGTATCTAACAAAGGCTTTCGAGCAATACTGCGATCTATTTGTTTTTGTCATAGTTTTTATAGAAAACAGCGCATACTTTGAATAATAGGGAAGCCCTATAAAATTACAAGTTTATATATTTTTGTATTAGGAGACGGCTTGAACCGCTGACCTGAGTGTTTTAAGTCCTTTGTTCTAACCAATTGTTTTTTGGATATATAATCTGTTTTACACTCTACGTATCCTTTTTAAACAGAAGTACATAAAATTCTGTAATAAGGGTTTCCGGGACATAAGATTGACTTTATTTCACTCATTAAAAATACATAACGTACCAAATTCATATGAAGTGTTCCAGGCAAGCTACAAAAAGAGAATATATAGGATAAATTCGTCCAGAGTTAGTAAATTCCAATACATTAAAAAACTTGAGTCTCCTCTCGTTCACAAAGGTGGATGGACTCTTATAGTATAGGTAATTTGCAGACTCCCGCTTACTCTATAGCTCTAGATTCCCGCATATTTTAAAGGGTTTCATAAGGCTTCTAATTTACTTGTATTTCCTCCTTAGGAATATATCCCCTGAGAATCCTATGGTTAAAGTTAAAGGTAACGCCCAGAATATTTCATAATGTTTCTCATTTTATATTATAATTCACACTTACTCAAAATAATTAGTATCCTATCTTGGCTCTTGTCTATAATGAATTTATCAGCGAAATTACTTGATTTATACTGTGGTAGCTTACTCTATGCTATATAAAACTGGGCTTTCCCGTAATATTTTCTCGGAGTAAACAAGTTCTACTCTTGAATGATGAAGTGAGACACTTTCTCTTGTGTTCCATATGATAAAATAAGTAGAGTCGGATCTTAGAAACAGGAGTATGCCAACCGGATTGTTATATAATAACTGTAGTCACTTTTCATCCTCAAAGGGGTTTGTGTATTCATTGCGTTTCCTAAACGAGGGACCCTTTTTGAAGAGTTCCTTTTTTGATAGCATGCATTCTTAAATTATGAATCCCTAGAGTAAGTCAATACACTTTTGTAACTCTCGATATCTACTTATTTCGCCATCTCAGGGCATGGGATAGATTGAATTGTCTAATGTTTTTGCTTAGTTAGGTGCCCCCCCAGAGGGTTCAGTGCTTTGCGTGCGCGTTTCCTAGTTGGACATTTGAATGCTATCACAGGATACGGTATAACTAAGAATAATTAGATTTTTATATTGCAGCTATGATATTGTTCGGAGAAAATGGGAGTTGAACCCATGATACAACAGAGTTTTGTATGTTGATTTAGCAAACCAATGCCTTAGCTATTCCTCCCCAAATTCATTCTATACACTTATTGCATAATCAATGAGCTAAAGACTTTATTATATAAGTAATTTCAAGTTATAAAAAACATCCTGAATTTCAGAACAAACCAGATACCCTGGGTTTATTCGAGTTGAACCTTTACCTGCCGATTTTCTCAGTCAGTGCTTGACCACTTCCAAATACTAAATAAAACATAACTACTCGCTTTCTACTTTCTACATTGCAAAGACTGAATCTAAATCTATCTCTATTTAAGTCATTTCCAATCTAAAGCCCCTCTTCACTTTGTTCAGAGTTCTTACACTCCTCCTCTTTTGAAGCACTCGTTAAGACATAGCCCTCTGTAAATCCCTGTAAAACCTAGACTCAAATGTAGGAGAACAAGACCTTACCAACCCTTGCTTGATCTTAATCCTATTCTTATGGGCTATACTCCTCTTCTGTATCCCTAAAAACGGGAAATCCTGATTCTTATTTCTTGTTTATTAACAACATTTTTATAGATTCTAGACGTTGAGGCTTAACCTTATAAAAAAGAATCACGCATCCGGTTAAAAGACACGAGCTTCAAAGCATTCATAAGAAATAGGATATACACGAGCTCTATACAACAAATTATAAAACTAAAAATACATAAGTAAAGCACGAGCTAGTCAAAATCTCTAAATCTAACAAGGAACTCAGGGGGCTCTCTTATGTTATGTATCCATTCCAATAGTACAAAGCTAGAATACTGCTTCAATTTGAGGACTGCTGGGGCCATCCCTAAACCTAAAAGTAATTCAAACACTTTGTTTAGTTCATTCACCTTTCCTATATAATTTTAGATTTATTACAAGGATAAAGATCTTGTGGTATATAGTAGCAACCCCCTAGTATTTTAAACTAACATAGTAAAAGGGGTAATCTATAAGACTAGAGTCAGGTAATAATTCTGGATTCCCTATTAAGCCATTTTAGTCATGAGATTGTAGCCCCGTCTAACGGTCTTAAAACCTTATCAAAAGTGAGAATACAAAAAAATACGAGGATGGGCAACTCTTAAACAGAAGGGGGGGCGTTCTATATATACGTAAGCCTGAATGTAAAAACTTATTTAGTAAGTAATATCCTATCCTATGGAATTAAAACTACTGATACGGATCCTGTTAGAAAAAAGTTAGTACAAAGTCCTTCGTCTCAGGAGGGAGGTAGACTAGAATGCACAATGTCATTACCACTAAGTTTCCGTTTTGCATAGAGGGGCTCTAGTAAAGTATTATATTAGTTTTTATTCTTTATATATTTCAGACTACTTGAGTAAATTAAATTACTTTATAACTTAATTATGATTAGATTTCCGCTAACTTCTTATTTTTGCGAAACCAAGGAACTTCTTGAAATAATTTAAAAGCAAGAGCATACAGGATATAGGCCCAATTAGATTTCAATTATCTTTTACTTTTGTAAATCTCTACGCCTTGAAATTACCTGCTTTATATAGGCCCCTCGACTCCACTATATCCGCCCAAAATAAGCTAGTGGACCCTTGCTGTTACTTAACTATATAAGGACCCCCATCTAGATCGTATGTAAGTAAACAAAAGGTCCATAACAATAACTAAACAGAATCTAGTTGTGTAAATAATTGGAACTAAGCTCTAAGTGGTCCTATACGGCTTGCCCTTTTCCACGTCCTTTCATTTTATCCAGTCAAAGAATAAAGTAAACCAAACCTACTTTTTTGTAAAAATGCTTTTGTTTTAGGAATTCCAGTGATAGCATTGAACTTTTTGTCATCTTTCCGAAAAGGAAAAGACTCTATATTCCTAAAACCTGACTGAATAACACCCTGCATCGTAGAATTATTTCTAGCTTGACCAATAAGGTAACTCTCGTGTCTTATATAAATCACCTTGTCAATAAAGCTTATAGTTCTTGCGGACTTTTTATTTATACCCTTACCCCTTAACAGAAATCTTCTGAGAACCTGACCTATAAACATGCTCATTTTGTTGTATTAGTACCAAGAAATACTATATGCTAACTGAGGATTCCCCATACACTGATAATAAAATTCTAGTAATTCCTCGAGGATACCCGCTATAAAACTCTAATATTAAAAGAATTGGCTGAACACTAATATGAGGTTTCACTCACTTAGTTTGTAACTCGAAAAAGGGACCCCGTTCTTAAAAGCATTACTCTAGTTAAAACAATAAATATTTTAGTTATAGAACTTGTTAAACGCTCATAGCATTCCTGTACACTAATAGCAGCCCCTTATTACGGATGAGTGCCCTATTCACTAAATCTACAACGAAACCCTTTAATTAAGATCCTACTAACGGATTTGCATACTCTCTCGGGTCTCTGGTACTAAGGGCGGAACTTTTCTAATTCTAAATTCCATTCTCATTAAGTAAATCTTGATTCAAAGAGCTACTATAATAGTAAATTTGAGTACATAGACCATAAACATAAAGAAGGAACTTTAGGCTACAAAAGGATCCATACAAGTCTTTCTCAATTACGAAATAGGTGTCCGTTAACTAAATGCTGGGATTAGTGAAATTTGTACAAACAAAATAGGTTCTATATAGATATTCTATTAAGGGTAGGCAATTCTACTCCTCAATTTTTTAATTTTGGATGTTGTGTTCTCTATAAGATTAACTTTTACCAAATCTGAAAGGGATTCACTAGTTTAAATATTTAGTATAAGAATAAAGAAAGAGCTTCCTAGTACCTCTAAAGATCGGGGAGACTAAGAATGTCTTCAAGAAAACGATTGAATAAGTTAAAATTGAATACAGGAGATTCAAAATACACCTTAAAGAAAATTGTGTTGTCATTTCAGGAATTCTTCTCACTTGAGCAAATTGCAAGTCTTAAATGAGATAGAGCAACTTAGAATAGGATTCTCGCTTTCTATAAAACTAAATGTGAATAAAGACCTAGGGTCTAATAGAGACAAGGGTTCTCTCCCCCAATTTCTAACGAGGGCTTCAGGATTTCCTTTAAAACTAGATAAGGATTCCCTATAAATACCTTTTCTTTGCGTTCGGGCACTTTATCCCCAAAACGAAAGTAGTAGGAAGTAAAATTTTAGGACCTAATCTTGTTTCATTACATCAATCTGATAAAGTCTTGTTTATGTGATATCCTACTTCAAACAAATAACAAATATAAAAGTTTAGAGGCTAGCTTGCTTGTATAAAGGGCTCCTATTCTTGGATTGTGGGTTACAAAAAGGTACCTTTCGAACGAAGCTAGGGCTCCCTCTTTTAGAATGACAATTACTTATATTAGATATAGAGAGCTCTTATCCAATTTCGAGGGCCGGATGGAAAGCCATAATTTCCTATTAATAACTCATAGTACGTAAGCATTTCCAGTCCTAGAACAGTCCCTTTTTGTATCGTACATGTCGCGATAAATTTGATTTTTAGTTAAGGACTTGTCTTAGCTTAGTTGGTTATATCGTTAGTATTTATAAGGGTGTAAAGTTCAGAATAGAGATTCCTAGCTTACAAAATAGAGAGTCTCTTCATCTAAAATATTCAATCTTAATTAAAAAAATCTGATTCACTATCTTTACCAAGGTATTTTTATAGATAAGATCTAATAAAGTCTATGTTGCGGTACCTACTTTCTAATTAGATGAGAAACTTCTAAATACTCAATAAAGAGGACCGGCGTTTGTCCGATGAAAAAGCGTTTAATACCTATCCATGTATTTGAATTGATTCTTTTAAGGATTTATATTTATAACGAATTACAAATAGCCTCCCGAGGGAAGCCCAGAGCCCTAAGTAGCTAGGTTTTTACACAAAAACGTAGGGGAACTCCTTTCTTGAGTAGTTAAGGTTTACCGAATTCCTGGTAGATCATAAAGTAGATCATAAAGAGTCTTAATTCATCTAATTTTATAGTAAAGGGGTACCCCATTTTATGGAGACAGAACTTTAATAGTGATACCCGGTAAACCGTTCCATCAAGTCCGGGTTTAAGTATAGTCAAATTCCTGAATCTTTCTTTAAACGAATCTCCTAACTAATGTTTTGCCTATGGTATTCGGTCCTAGTAGTTTTTTTTACAAGAAAGACTGAACGGGGGATTTTATTCTATTTATATTACCTCTTATTATACTCACTATCAAATGGAAAACCAAAATTCTTAATTTCCTAAACCAAATAGAGTTCCAGTCCTATGTAACGAATATTAGTACATAAGGTATAGGAATCTGGTAAATATTCTCTGTACGACAAGCAATTAAAAAGACTCTTACTACTTTTTTTTTCTCATGTATTTTTTGTATCAAAAGTATCAAAATAGGAATCCCAACACAAAGTATTCTAAAAGATTAGTACTCAAGATAAAGTCCCTTTTATAATGAATTAGTTTGACTCTTTTAGGTCTTTAGAGAATTAGGCTCCTCATTAGCGGATTTTTTTATAGCCAGTGAGCTTCTTTTTATTGTTCAAGATTTTGTATAGTAATTAATAAGTTTTTGTACCGAATACAAGGGATCCGTTTAGAGTTTAGGGTTCACTTATGGGATGCCCTAGGTTTTAGTTGGGATGGGGTTTTCTGAAAGAAGAGGTCAAACCGTGTCTCGATTGAGAGTAAGCCTGCAATATATCCTATAAGTTCTCAGTATAAAGGCACTATACAATTACAGAAAGGGCTTTGGAACTTGCGGGACTTGAACGCTAGATCTAGGCAGAGGTGTGACAAAAGCTTTGGTAATTATATCTCTTAATAACTAAGCAAAAAAACCTCTAAAAGCATTAAGTATACTTATTGAGGCAGTTTAAAATTTTATGTAGTTTTCTTTATGTATTTCCAGCTAATAAGAGAGGAGTACTAGTAGCTTTTTGCTAGATAACTCCTTGTTTGGTTAATCAGAATTTCTAATAAAGCGTTTCAATCACAGAATAACTAAATCTGAATAGAAATATATATATATACGTAACATTAGAGTATCATAAAAGCGAGCAGTATTCCCAGTATTTATTAGAAGGTGGAGTTCTAATGAGGGATTCTCCAATCTAGTTATGTCCCTTTTTTTGTAGATACCAGATTGTAAGATCTATGCCTATACAATAAAATTCGTAGGTACTTGGTAGAGTAGAAGAATTCTAGTAACCTCTTAGAAACTCCTAGTATAGGATATAGGATATCCCTTACTTAACTGAAAAAGGGATTGTACTTGTTTAGGTCTGTCCCTGGGAATTTCCTCAATCTTTATTCACTATCTTTGACAAAGGGAACTCCTGAGTTTTTTAAGTACTGGCAGAATCATTTTGAATTCCAAAAAGGGAACTTACGTATATGCGACGCGCTATAGCCATCCCTTATTTAGTATAGTTACCCATATAAGAATTTTAGGCCAAAAAACCAAGGTATTCCTAACTAAGCGCCTACTTAACGAAAAGTTTTATACAAATCGTTAGCTCAGCTCTCCTAACTTCCTAAAGTTCTGTTTACAATACAAATACTAACGAATAATTGAAACTTCTCCATACTTTTTTTGATCTAAGACCCTATTCGCGGGCATTCTACTTCAAGATAGATTCCTCTTATAAATCTTTCCTATTTTAAGAAACTGGTAAAAAGCAAACAATCGCCTGACTCTGAAATATCCAAGAAACCCTTAGGAAATATAGACTTCTTACGGGGCTAGTTCGTATAAAAAGAAGGGGAACCCGTCCTGAGTAAAGCAGCGGGAAGGGTAAACTTACAGATCAACCCGGATTAAGCCTTTTACGAAGCTATTTATATTTGTATACTTGTGATTAAGTTAACAGAGGTCATACCCCAGCGACTTCCACGAGGCCCCTAAAAAAGACAATTACAGACCAGAATTACTTCATAATAACAAGATTTGTCTAATTTTGTGATTGAAGACTCTAAAAATATGAGTTACTTGTAAGCCTTCCTGATTAACAGTTAGAACAATGAAAAACGAGAAAGATGTAGTAGATCTAAAATTATCTTGTTCAAAGGACAAATGCTATTTATTCAGTTTAGTGGTTTCTTTATAGAATTTAGTATAGGAAAATAAGAGAGGCGCTAAATTTTCGTGGGTAAGTGCTGTAATATCCCATTATATAGTGAGAGAAGGGCCCCTATATGTCAGCCGTTGAAAAGTAAGTACCATTCTAGATAGTTAATTTGTTTGTGGTTTGCTCAAGTTATTCTTTAATTAGATCGTGATGATTAAGAAATAGGATTCCCTCTTAATGTACCCTAAGATAGAGCAATTTTAGACCTTATAACATAAGGAATCTCTACTTATTGGCATGCCGAGAGTCTAACTATATATGTCATTCTAAAAAGAGAAAAACTATGACTTGTAGTATCGCTGAGCTACACATCCCAAAACAGGAATACCCTCGTAGGAAGTAGATTCTTATTTGTAGAGTTTAGAGTAAGAGAATATACTACCTTCATCCTTAGATGCAGGCAAAGTCAGAATCCTGTGTAAATGGCAAATAGATAGAAATAAGAAGTCTGATAAGTAAAAAGAGAATCTTTCATAAGACATAATGCCGGTTGTGTAGCAATAGTTGCACAAACACTAGAAAGTTCTAGATCAAGAGGGGCTTCTCTTGAAAAATCTAAAGTGAATTTGAGTATATGCCCTTCTCCATACGAATGACAATAAAAATTTCCAATTATAATTGACATGTAAAGCTAAAGCAAATTACATTTCAAGGAATATCCTAAGGTTAAAGTCTTATCATCATAGTAAAATAAAAAGGTATAAAAAGTCTCCTTTTCAATTCTATCCCCAGTTTCCTGCCTTTCATTTGTATGCTCTCAATAAACGTAATTCATGATTGAAACACTATCTATTTGATCCATTTACACAGGATTCGAGGTAAGGGATATCATCCTAGTGTATCCAACAAACTTCCTAAACTAATAGGTGTTTTCTTCAGTTCTAAGAGAAATATTGAACAGGAGTCCTATAAATAACTGTGTTCAAAGGAGGGCTTTGGTGAGGTTGAACTCGCCCCTCAATTTAACCAGGATTATTGTATTTTTATAATACATGGGTGGAGTACCTCTTTAGAACCTTTTATGGTATAAAGTTTCGATGTCTGGCAGAAATCCAGAGGAATATATCTTCTGGGAATCCGGGAAATTTTATAGCAAGACAACTTTTTACAAATTGTAGAGTCCTTTTATATTCTTATACACTCCTAATAAGAAAGGACCAAAACCCCAGTCTAGGATGTTGTAAGACAGCAATACTATGAGCCCAGAGTTTTAACTTCGGTGTATCCTTAGGTATGTAGGAACTTCCTGCTACTTTTTTGTTTTTAAATGACAAATTTTCAGTCGAGTTATATCTACTAAGCTTTTCTTCACAAAACCAAAACAAGGACTAGACTCTAGTTAAAGAAGTGTTTGTCTAATTCAAAAATATTGACTTTTTAAAATAGAGTACATGAAAAAGTAAGGAATTTTCCCACATGGAAAGTCAAAGGTTTACAAATCAAATAAAATAGCTGTAAGAAAACTACAATTATCCATTTATCCCAGCATCGTCATTTAGTATTCCCTGGGTTTCCAGTTATTTTGGGAGAATCCTTTTTTTATCTACAACAGGGAAAGGTCTATCTTACTGAATCTTCTGTGATACATAAAACTACTAAATTTAGCTTTTATTCTATATAGAAAGAATCCGGAAACTTCTGTTTTCTATCCTTGACTTTATACGGCTTTGCTGTAGTGTTTTATTCTAAAGAGTTTGTTTTAGGAAGCTCGAGGATATCCCGAGTATAAAGAAAAGGTTATGGTGTATATAAATTTATACTAAACCCAAAGGAACCCAGTGTTTAGAATCTTTTTAATTCTAGAAAAATTCGGTCTTACCTAAGAAAAAGCTTACAAATGAAAATGAGGAAATAGGGACTGACTAAACAAGAGACCTACCTTAACAAAATTGCTCTATAAAGAAAAACTCTGACTTAAAACAGTAGGAGTTGGATAATATATAATAGGGCACGTACTTCCTAGGAAACTTTCGTAAAAGGGTTCTAAAAACTATATGCCAACAACTTTTTTGGAATTAGAATTCTTTAAGTAAAGTTTTAGTATTTCTTTCCTATTAATCAATAAGTTTTTTATTCCTAAATCATTCATAATATGTCTCACTTATCTAAAGTTTTTTATATACTTATATATTATATACTGGGTTCCCCAGCTTGCACCAAAAAAGGGTCCCCCGATTACTACTATATATTAAGGAAAAGAAAACGAATCGATATGAGAGGAGGGGTAGAAGATATCTGAATAAATCTCTACACTAATTCAATGTGAAGAAGTGGCTACAATCCTCTTACACAGCCTTAAAATAGGATAAACAAGGGGGTGCTTGGTAACAAGTGAAACTAATAAAGAAATCCCCTATAAATATATCTAAGTGTTTAGGAATCTATCGACCATAGAGAATAACCGATACAATAAGCAAGCCCAATAGAAGTTAGTACCTCATTATGAGAAGACCTTAAGATGACTACAGGTGCTTCGGAGGTCCCTTTCACCTCAATAGACTAGAATCTAATGAACCTAACACGACGGACTAGCAAGCTAGAAATAGATAAAGGAAATTAACCAAAGGAGGAAATGAAAAAACAAGAAGTAGACTCGTTGGACTGAGTACCGCCATTCATTATAAAAAGGATTTCCTATTGAGGTAGAGAGGCATAGAGAAAAACGCGCAGAGTTTGAAAGATAGAGGTATTACTAAATATTTCTTTGTCTTATTTTTAAACTGAATTTATAGGGCCCATATTTTGATAGGACTTCATGCTTCTAACTGCAGCTAGGAGGCTCCCCCTTATAAGGCGTTTGTATGTTAGATTGATAAGTGCCCGAAAGATTTTAAATAATTACCAACGGCTCAAACCCCTAATCTAAATTTTCTTACCTCAAGAAGGGGTTCTAACTAAACAAAAACCAGTTCATTATTTTATGCACTACTTCTAAAAAAGCACTGGTAGCGGGATTTTGGATAAGGGCTTTGAGAGCCCTGGTAAGAGAAGCTATTCAATGAAAGGTGTACACAAGGCTATTAGTAGGGCCTCCTTTTAAACATACCAGCAAAGCGAAGCATTTCATAACTAAGGGCAATTCCATGTATTAACCGGCTATAAGAAGGGCTCTTAAAGACTGGGCTGGGAAACGTATATTTGCAATGTTAAGAATTTCTTTTCAGTTGAGAAGAACTGATAAAATTAAAAAGACAAAGGGATTTTCCACCAAATAAAGAAGTCACAAGTTGGAAAAGGAGCCCTTACCCTCTTAAGAGCCCCTTTTGATACGACTCGAACCAACAACATTCAATAGCTTTGCGGGGTGCTCTACCGCTCGATATTCTAGGGGGGAGCAATACAACTAAATCAAAGGAACTCACGCGAATCTTTTGGAGTTTATTACATACGCTTTAATTATATATAACTTATTCGTTTTTGGATTAGCTTGCAAGACTTTCAAAGAATCATACTGAAAAAGGGAGCTTACTTTTGGGATGTCAATTGGAGTTGGTAGAACACCCGTTAATTGGAGCAGATGTCATGGGTTCAATATAGCTAAACCATAGGAAAATAGGAAGACTTGAATGTAAAAAATGTCATGACTTACAAGAATTACAGAAAGAAAGAATTACGGAATTTAGAAAATAGAGATTACTATAGAATTCCTAGTTTAACGGTTGAAACTAAAGTAAGGACATATAAAAATCTTAGTGCTAGCTCCATGAAAAGAGTTCGCAGCCTAGCCTACCTACACGTTAAGTGTACGGCGTTCGAACTTCTAAAATCCTTGTAAATTAATAATTATTTTAGCTTCTTGTTCGGCAGCTTTTAATACAAAAAAATTCTTTTTCGGTATAGACACATAATAATTTCTATGATTTCTATCTAAGTGATTTTGACTTTTTTCAAATCTATTGACTTTCCTTGCATTTACAAGTCTTTTTTATCCCACAAAGGATTTTCTAATTTTTTAGGAATCCAAAAAAGTGAAAGCCTTTGGGACTTACTTATATAAAATTAGGGATAGCTCAAACAGTCTCTCGATACATACAATTCTAGCGTTTAGTCTCATGTCTAATACTTAAATAATATTGCAATCGCCCCTTATTAACAATAGGGATGGGCAAGCCCAGTTTCTGTCTCATTGAATAGCCTACGCAAAAATTAGTATAACGAGCTATTCAGTACCAGTTTTTCACCTACTTCAACAGGAAAGGCCCCCCTTTGGACCAAGTAAGACAGACCGGTTGAACCTGTGGCCGTTAGATAAAAAGTACAACGCTCTATCAACCGAGCTCTACATCCGGAAAGTCCGTTTTCCCTCTTTCAGTAGGATTCCTCAAAGTCTTGTAATGAAAGGTAATAAAAAAAGTATAAGGACTGCTAAAGTCTGATCTATAGCCTCATATTGGAAATTAAACCTACGTTTTTAAAATCTAAGTCTTTGTACTGTCTCTCTAGAAATCCCAGAATAAGGAAAAACTTTCTTATTTTAAAAAATTCCTAGGGTTTACCTCTTAAGAAAACTACAACAACTAAGACAATACGTTCTAATCGCATAACACTTCTAAGACTAAGGAATCTATCTTTCCTTATTTTTAAAGCCCCGAATCACTTAAACTCTTACTTTCACCCGCTAGAACTCTTCCAAAACCCAGCTTATCCCAATCCTCGAGTTCTATACTTTAGCTTATCTGTTTTAGAATTGGAAACAAAGGAACATAAAGAGCAACTACTTAATTAAAAGACTTTTCAGTAAAAGCTCATTAAAAAGGAATACAGATGAAACCAAACATGCCTTAAGTTTCTATCTAGAATGTCTTTTATAGTCAGTTTAGGTACCTATTAAGTGTTTGTACGTTTAGGGATTTTAATGCCTGTTCTATCTACTCGTTTTTGCTGGCCTGAGTAAACCTTGTGCATTTGGTGGGAACTCTACTTACTCTAACTAGCTTAGAAAATTCCTCCTTTTGTTCCTTAACCTCCCATTTATCCTGCTGAAAAGTATCTTCCGTTTTGCTACTGCTTCTTTATAAAACACCTTAAAATATATGTAAACTTCCCATGATGTCTCTTATAAAAGTACAAATTGAGTGGATGTCTGTTGGCTAACGCTAAAACAATTCTGGAATCATTACAATACAAGCTTCTCAGTACTATTCCCGAAACAGAAAAAGACAAGAGACAGGGCGGCAAACCACTTCTCCTGTAGACGGATACCTTTACTCACCATTTCCTTGTCTTTTTAGGAGGACCTTCTTAGAATCATTCTTTACGCAAGTTAGAACGAAGGCTTTAAACTGTGTCAGGATGGTTATGCGCTATGAATATTCAGTAGGCTTGCATAGTGCAATCAAGAGAGCAATGCCGGAATTGAAAGGCCTAGAAAGAGGTAAGTCCATACCTGGCAAAAGATCCGCTTGGGATATAGTTAAAACACGTTAGCATATTAGGCGTGAAAAAGAAGGCTTATAGAATAGCAAGTTAATATCGTACTTTACATTTCTCTGAAACTTCAACAGGCCGAGAGGGGGGCCTCATACCACAAGGAAAACTCTATTTATTTACTATCTGGAGTCTATTCCTTATCAAGGGAAAATTCCGTTTAGAAGCTATCCTTAAAAGTTGGGAATAAGAAAAATTCGCGAGTCTAGAAATAATGTAAATAAAAAGTGCTCTTGTAAGATGGGTTTTCTAAAGGATACTTCGAAGCAGGTATGAAAGTAAGTTTTTTAGTGTTCCTAATGTTTCTGGGTTTCTGTAATTTCAATTCAAAGAGTTTATAAGCAATGAATTTCCAATAAGTGAACTCAAGTGAAAGAGGTTCCTATTCTATAAAGGGAACGTTTTTCTTCATGCTTGTTTTAGGATCCCAAAGTACAAAGAGAATTCTAAAGCAAGGTAAATCTTTACTTTTCAGGGGAGCTTCTACTATAATTTACTTGAAATTTGCTATCCTGTTAGTTTTTTTAAGCAGGTAGATTCTAAAACTTAGTAAATATCCTGAGTCTAAAGGGACTCTTCCTGTATGAAGCTTAAGAGATAAAAGTGTATCAAAAAGGCTGCTAAACTGGCAATGAAAGTTTTTCCTTGTTTGTTGTTAAAGGTTATAAAGTAAATACTCACACAAATAGCGGAGGTCTATATAACTGTTGAATAAACAAAATCGATTGTTGTAAGTCCTGTATGACATGAAAATATGCCCGCCCTTGCCCCCTTAGTTTTAGCAAATCCTCCCCAAAATCAGAGAAGCCCTCTTACTAGAAGGATCCCTTACAAAAGTAGATAATCCCACTTCCTCCTAAAATAAACATTAAAAGGGGTTTAATCGTGATACTGGGGTTAGTATACTTTAACTAGAATTGGGTTTCATAAAGATGGAAAGAGGAGGGTAGCTCTGAAAGCATCTGCGTTATCCAAGATTAATAGTAAAGCTAAGCAAATATGGGTTTTTTTAATAAAAGTACGCACTCCCTCATTTTTTAGTATAGATAGGCTCTTTTAGATTGAAAGTGCAGTGCAGAATGGGGAATATACAACTACTATACACTAAAATTAAGTAAGACATTAGCAGGCGGGTTTAGTTACACTTTTGAATTAGGATAACTGAATTTCTCACTTTTGAAAGCTAAATACCTTTGAAAACCTTAAGACCTTAACCTATAAATTTCTGAGTATCCTATTTAAAGTTATAATCAGATATTAATAATTCCAGGATTTCCCAATTAAGATTATATAAATTTGTGCAAGCAAAATAAAGTATATGGGTTATGGGTGGGATTATTGACATAGAATTGATAAAAGAGTACACCTTACTATAACTATAGTAAGTAGTGGGTATCCAGTATAAGTGCCTTCATCTCTTAGGGCAAGGAAGTTTAGTCATTCCTCTCCAGGGTCACAGTATATAATAAAGCCAAGATAAGGAGCTCCTGTATATGGACTTACTGGTTATTCATATGGAATAGAGAATGCCATTTTATTAGCCTGGTCTGGGTATACCTTTTTAGGAGTAGTAGGTATTACTAAGCTCACTAAAGGTATAGTCCAATCTTAGGAACTTTACTTTGTTTTGGGGATTTTAATTAAATAGGAGGACTTCCCTAAACGCTAATTTTATAAGTTAACTTTTATATCCTTAACTTGCTTCAATTCCAAAAAAGAAAGGTACAAAAGCTTGTATATTAGTGATTTACACTCTAACTAAAGGGCATTCCCTGAGCAGAGACTCCTTCATTCAGGAACAATTGGGGTGCTTTTAAAACTAAAACTGCAGGCCCTAATAAAGTATAGCTTACTATGGAACCGGAGTTTCTTAATTTGTAAGACTTTATAGAATATTACAGCTAAAGTAAAGAGAATGACACAGCGAGGAAGCTATAGAAAAGAGACATGTGAACCATAGCTAAGTTAGTTAGTTAGGGACATAAAATTTTTGTAGATAGAACACACGGTAGCTAAAGACAAAAGCTTCTAAACCGGGGTTGCTACTGATATTTGGTTGAAAGTTGAAACGGGGGAAGCTCTTTCAATAAAATATCTTTTTTTAGAACGTATCTCAAATAGGAAAAAGCCTCAAGAGTGAAAAAGTGCAGTTATTGTTTTGTATCTAAATTTCTACTAAAATTTGTAATAATATATTCTTCTCCTAAACGGCACCCTTTTTAAAAGGTAATAGCAAAAACCCATCTCTAACAAGATTTCTCTTTTATAAAACTCGTCAAGAAAGCTATTATATAGTAGTTTTACACTAAAGCGAAGTTTTAGTAATCTAAGCAGGAGTTCCACAGCCAAGTATATAATTTTAAGAGGGTATATTCGTAACAAGGAGCTCTCTTACTATAAGGTAGGTTTTCGAGCCCCCTGGTATTAGAACTTGGCCGCTAACTAGTCCGTTTTTCCAGAGTTTTTAAGATGACTTTCCGTTTTCGGAGGGATAGGGATATAGATAAAGCTTCTAGTTTTTTAGAATTTCTTTCTCTCTGACGAGTAGTATCACATAGGGTATTCTGGTCAAAGTCATATGTAAGACTTCTGTTATATTAACCAAGCGAACACCCGCTTTTCCAGACCTGTGAAAGATATAAAAGAAAAACGTATTAAATTCCAGTTTTACTTAGTAATAGAAATTCCATAAAGATATATTATAGAAGGGAAATCTCGCAAACCTCTCCTCCCGTAGGCCTATCAATATCCGGATAATGCCTGCTTTGACTTAGTATCGGAATCCCTTTTCTTTTTTTGTAGTACCAGACACTCCTAGAAAACTAATTCTCAAGCATTGTTTACGAGTTTATACGAATACTTTCTAATCCCAAATATATCCAATCTTTGTAATTCTTGAATCCAGAAATGGAACATTATTAAGAGACTTTACTCAAGTTTTTGTTTGAATTGGAATAGGTGTGGTATCGCGTGAGGCATATCTCGTGGGTAAGGATAAACCTTGGATAATAAAACACGAATATCTCAGTAAAATGCCGGACCAAACGATACTTAGCTGCCAATTCCTATTCTAATTCTAGTTTTCTCCAAATTGACAGGTTCGGTAAAAATGCCAAAAATAAAATAAAATATGTGTGATGTGACTTTGTAAAAACCATATACCTAAATTATTTTTGTATATTTTATATATGCTACCACAGTTAAATACTGACTCTAGAGCAGAACGCTTGTTTAATCTAGTCATAGCTAACTTTAATTTTTTATATTATAAGCTACAAGGAACTTGATACAGGCAATTGTTTTTACCTTATAGTAAGGCCGCGGCCAAATATTCTTGTTCATTAGTAATAATGCGATTCGAACCTTTGCATGCTGATTCCATTAATGAATGCTTTACCACTTGGTTAAGGGTAGCTTTAAATAGTACGTTAAAAGAGTTGAAAGCTTTCTCTTACTTGTATGAGATAAAATCCTCCTTAGGGGAGTTTCTGAGATTCTTCTGTCTGCGGGCCCAAGCGTTAATTGGATAATTTTTTAAATAACTAAGTTGGATAATCTTTCTAACCATTGCCGAGGATTAATTGAGTTAACTACTAGTCTTTTTAAGTTATACTTACGCGGAGTATGCTGAGGTTTAGAAGCATCCAGTTGTTTCTATAATATACGATCCTCCTAAGACTTGATTCTCTAGATAATAAATATAGAATAACTCTTGTAAAAGAATTAAAAGATGGAGTTAAAATAAATGTTTTACGTTGCTAGAGCGAGACCTGGTCTAAAGAAGTTGAAAACTAGGGGTTATAATACCCTAGCCGGAATATACAGAGAACATACAAATGGATACCCTATTACTAAAAGAGATCCCTTTTTCTGGAACTACATAAAAAAGTAAACAAAAAGCTATAAACCTATAAAATTCGATTCTTCTCAGTGAGAGAGCCCCTGTTAGTTTTATAAATACTATTCGTATTTGCTTTTCTTACCCTTTAGCTATATTTGAATTCATTTTTGTTTGAACTAGGTAATTAGCATCTGATATAAAAGAATTCGTGTAATAGTAAATATACGAGGTTCCTCGCGGATGGGTTTTGTACACATTTTGGGGCTGCTGTACAAGGGTAGGTTGTGAGTGCTTTTTTAAGAATTCATCTAGTGCACATCTACTAGGAATTCTCTAGTATAAGAAATTGAAATAACAATTTGAAACGGGGTTCATTCAATCGTGGAGAGTTTGGCCAATATAACCAGGAGTGTTTCCTATTATTTACAGAAAAGAACTGAATTTATTAAACTATTAAGAGCAATTATTGTATATACTAACTTAATTCTGATCGCCAAAAAGAGAAGGATTCTAAAACTTCAGGACCTTTTTATTCGTTATTCGTTATGTTGAAAGATTAATTTATACACATGCGATTTGAACCTTTGAATGTGGATTCCACTCACCGGTACTCTGACCACATAGCTTTACTCCAGAAACTGTCAACACTTACTATAACTTCACTATGTTGGAGATTACACAAGTGAATCTAGTATTTATCTACGTGATTTCCAAGAGAAAGCTAACCAGTAAGCCCCTCCTTTTCTGACCCGTATATATCCGTTGATTGCTGGGGAAACTCCTAGATCATAATATGTTAAAAAAGAGCATACCGAAAAAACTACTTAAAAGGTTATCTAATAAGAATAAATATAGGAATGCTGCGTAGGCGGGGACTAGCAAAAAGAAAAGGCCCGATGCCTGGGTGTAGCAAATTAGACTTAGTTTTAAATATTTATACTGGGACTCCAAGAATTTTCAATATAACAAAAAAAGAACAAGTAATTCAACTCTTCATAGCATCATTAAAACACGAATCGTGCACAGGGTTCAAGATCTGTATTACATAGGAGAAATAAGAATTAATAACTTACAGAATTCAAATTCCTGAAACAAGTCTTACTATTTATGTCTGATTAGCTGGTTTTTAGTCTAAGGAGGATCAGATCCTTTCTCTTTAGCTTGAACCTAATCCCGTTTCTTTCCCTTTTGCTTGAGCTAGGGATGCGCCATTACACTTGATTTTTGCTAGGAGGGATCAATCAAGAATTGAGAGAACAGGGTTTACCGAGAAAACCTATCTAATTAAAACTAAAAAAATCCTAATATCCGTGTCGTTATAAGAAATACCCGGGCACACCCTCCTATTAGCGGGGAAGTGCTTCATTAAGTGTAAACCCATCTTTTATAGACAATTCATTGATAAATCTTAATCAAGTAGTCCAGGTTTCGTAGTTTGGAAGCCCCTTAATACATTTGAGCCCAGCTATTTCATATGATAGCTTTTCCCACCTAGCATACCCGTTGTTATTTATTGTGTCAATTTCGAGCTTTCATAAAAGAGAGGGGTGGAGCTCCCTCAAGCGCATAGATTAAGTAGTAAAGAGATTAGGCCCATTCTAGCTGTGGACTTCATTTCAATAGTTAGGCAAGAAAAAGGGACGAGCCTTTTTTCATTTGTTAGCTTCTTTTTATAATATAACCTGTAAAAAGAAACTAGGCCCGCTTATTCTATTCTAACTCTACTACCTTTTTAGTTCTTGATGAAAGTCCTTTTTAAAACTATGATAAAACTTCTTATACTGCCTTTATTGTACCTTTTCGTATTGTGTTGAGCCTTCTTTGATTGATGTGATAACCAACGTTAGAAAAATTAGTAGTAGTTTTTCCGGAATTCGCAGGATGTCGTCTTTCAAAGCCTCCTGTATCCATAGTAGTATAGGTTCTTATTGTGTGTGTTTTTGTATACTTAGGGTCAGTGTATAATAGAAACTTAAAGCCTTTTAATGATAAATTAGTATAGAGAATTTCTACGAAAAACTCACTTTAGTTAAAACAACTAGAGTTTTTCGTAGATCTAGAATTTATATAGGGATTTCCTAAGTGATAAAAGAATAAGAATCCATAACCCTTTTTATAATAAGAAAGCTTAAGATTCTTTTTACCGGATTTCCTATATTCTATTTATATGGTAAAAGGACTCAACTAGATTATTACGTTTACATTTGTTCCGGGGATTTTATTCCCGCGGAATCTTACCATTTTCTTCTTCTGCAGGTTTATTTAGCCAATTTCAAAAATCCAATTTAGTAATCCTCATATTTTAGATTAGGTAGGAGTATTAAAACCTAACCACGTATATCGTAAACACAGCATATAGATAAAAGAGCGTTCCAAACGTATATAATGTAAAAGCTATCCTACTAATCTAAAATCTCTTGCCATATATAAGCCTAGAAGTTCGTAAGAATACCGTGTGTAGTATACTGATATTTTCTTCAAAGTTAGGTTGCTTCTTTCATACCAATAAGGAGGGAGATTATGTTAAGTCCTATACTTGGTTAATCGGCATAATTTTATAGGGATGCCGCAGGTTCAAAATACTACAGCTCTTCAATGACATTCTGATTTGAATAGCGTTTTTTTGTATAAACTTTTAATAATAGAAGGCCCCTGATAGGGCATACGAGTATGGGCAGTGCTTTTTTATTAAACTGGAGGTCTTTTCTCTCTTTTAAAAAATAAAAGAAGGTCGATTTAGTACCATGTAAAGGGGGACCTAATTTATCTAAGACGATGAACCTAAATATGACTCGAAAATAACCGGAATTCTGTGGCTTATAGATGAGATGATAGGGAATTCGAATATTTGACCACTAGGATAAATAAAACATTTTTATTATTAATTATTTACCCGTTATTGAATAACCGTGTTCTGTGATTAATGAATTTCTTGTTAGATTCCGTAGAATACTAAGGGGGATTACTTATATAGACAAGATTAAGTCGAGTTTTATGAGGAGGTTTAAAAACTTCGCAATTACTATAGGCTTTTTAATGATGCATCCAAATAAGAAGACTAAGTCATTGTTGCTATGTCTTCCATGTCTAAAAATGTAGTGATCGATTCGGCTATAAGAAAGTCAAGTTTTACTATAGCGGATACGACTTTAACCAATGGGCGCTCTATCGACTACTCTATGCTCTACCAAATTCATTTTGATTAGAGTAATCAGCACTCATAATAAGACTTTTTATACTTTTACAGATTATCACTACGCGGCTATGCTATGCCTACTAATTCGCTAGATAAAGCGCCTACACTGAATGCTTGGTCTTAATACTTGAAAGTAACAAAAAAACCGTAACTTTTAGGCACGTCCTTAACCATTTATTAAACCTCTACCTACTCAACAACTTGGGATAAAAAAGGAAACCCTTTATAAGGAAATTTACACGAGAGTATGGCATAACCCTATACACACTACCAAGGACCAATAAAATTTTTGGGGTTAGGCCTAAGAATTTTACAGGGTCTCAATGAAGTACTCTTTTTAATTACGAGTCTTTTTGAGACTAAGGAGTAAGAGAACGCATACTTTTTCATGCTACCGCTATAAAAACCCCTGTTCTGCTATACATTTTTATTAATTCTTTTTATGAAACAGTAATTGCGTAAATAATATATATGAGTTCGTCTTAACAGAGAAACTATATAACAAAACCCTTATAAGTTTGCTAATCTCCTAAAGTAGTTTAGAATTCCAAGTTATTTGAATTTATATTAGTAGTATAGCTTGGGGGATTCTGATGTGTATTGTAGAATCCAAATGAAAAGTGTTTCTTTAATATCTAAGCCAAAGATGCCTTTTACTCCACGAGGTGCTTGTTTACTGAAATGCAAAAACTCAATTTTTATTGAAAGGGGTTGGCTATAATACTAAATATAAGGTCATCCCAGCTTATAAGAAATCGACCTGAAAGCGAAAGCAAAGACAATCGGTAAACGCGCGTTATCTCAGGAAATGGAAGTTTTTTCAAGTTTATATATAAGTTATAGTGTAACAGTAACAAAATCCTTTTTGAACTTTACTTATTTATTCCGACATGAAGTTAGTAATCCTTTCTCTTAAAAATATAGGACTGCGCTCCGAAAGTTTTTATTTAGTCAAGCCCTATTCCAAGTAGAAATATAGAAAAACTATAAAACAGAACTGTAAATGAAACTCCTATTTACTTTACTGGCCTTTATCTCAGCCCGTGCATGTTCCTAAATCTAAAGACTAACTCCGTGTTTTACCCCAAAAAGGGACTCGTTTTCACTCAAAAGTGGGGTCCTAACCTAAGCTTTTTCATATCTTGTGATCCTAGAAGACACTCATATACTAAACTTTTTTTTTTCATTTATTACGCTCCTGTTAAAGGGGTTAGCGGCGAACTCGTAGTATAGGACAATTAATATTATATGTTTTCAGTAAAAAGACAAGAATCTCTATTATTTAGCAAGGGAGGCTCAGGCACACCATAGTCAGAATCAAAAAATTACGGGATGGTATTCTTACAAATAAAAGCTTACAAAAGGTCTATATTCCGAAAAAAGGAAGCCCATAAGAAAATTATTGCATGTGCTCAAGTGGATCCCAGGAGTTCCTCAGTTAAGAAATTGAAAATGGAATTGGGGTATTAAAAGGCATACCCCCCTCTGGTTAGGTGTATAACATTTGTAAGTTCCAAGGCTAAAGCTAGAGTACCCCGGGAACACTCCTACTTTTTATATAGTGAAAGCAAGCCTAGATTTTAGCTATTAATTTAAAGTAACGGATCGAACAAGATCAGCACCTAGAATATAGGTACATAAAATAACAAGCGGCATTCCACATATACAAAAAGACTTAATACAAGTGCTAAAAAAGAGTTTATTAGACTTTTATTTATCTTATGAAAAAGACAATCCGAAGATAAGTTATTATAGACTTCCTTTAGATGTACAAATTTCCTGGATTAATCAAATATTCTATTAAACTAGTAAATTCAGAAAGGAGGACGCCCCCAATAGTGAGGAAAAAAAGCTATTTTATTCAAGTCTTTATGCTAGATACGTAGGGTAGAAAACCTTACATTTGTCAATGGCAGCTCCTTAAATTTATAACTTTTCGATACTAATAAAGATATCTCCCATACCAAGGATCCCCCGCGAGAGTGTCAAATCCGGCTTTTAATCAAAGAATGCCTTTTTCTTATAAAGAGAGGGCAAGACACAACAAAATTTCCGGCCTTTTAAGTTTGAGGATCTTCTATCAATATTTATTGTCAATTTCAGACTTTCTATTTTCTTGTGCTTTATATTCCCAAAATTCCATTTTCTTAGTGGGTACCCGCTTTGATTAGTATAAAATTCTTCCCCTTTTACAGGACTCCTTAAAATTAGGAAGGTTTTTTTTTAATTACCGAGAGTTACCTAAAAATGTATGTCGCTTAACTCTTACTAGTAATGAAATGTTTCACTTTATTAGTCGGGAATTTTAGAGACCTTGAAATATTGGTATTAAAAAGCTCTTTGTTTTTCTCGGTCAAAGGAATTTGTAACCCGTAAAGGTAGGAACTTCTTTCTCAAAATAGCTAACTTTTATTGTTTCAAAAACCTGAGGCTGAGGGGCATAGTCTATGTTTATAGTAAAACTTAGGTTATATTTTGGTTTATCTTATAATAGGAGCCCTTGTAGAGCACTTTTCTATACTTAATTAAGTCTCTGCCACTAAAAGTCTTTCTTAAGTTAATATCTTAGGATATTCACATAGCTATTTACAGACTTCTTCATAAGGTATACAAAACAACAAAAGGGACCTCCTCATATAGTTTGACGATAACTTCTCATATTTAGTAAGAGGTTATAAAAGAAAACTCAGTATCTAAGAAAAGGAAACTCTTCAATTTCAGAGGAATTCGTATCTAATTACTACCCCATCTTTTTAACTTTACTAATACTTATTACAAAGTGAAGTATTCAATTGTAGCGATGAAAAAAGTATATAAAAAATTCCACCTTGGTTTTATGCTGTTGGGATTTTTATATTTCTTACAAAGAAGGGATATTTAAATGTGATTTTTCTACTAGAGTTGGGGTGATTATTCGGTACTTTTTGGTACAATGCTAATTTTTGTGTCCTTTACCAGGACGATCCTTTGAAAGTTTTCCCCTTCCCAGTTAGAGTCAAAGCTAAATACCCAACTTCTAAACGAAATGCCCTCCTCTTTAAACAAAGGGTGTACTTTTCCCTATCTAAAAGGAGGGTTTACTTTATACAGCTCAAGTTGAACCTATGACTGCGACCAGTAGCAAGGGCGCGCGTAACTCAAGATATTTCTCAAATATTGAATACAATAAGATTAATCATTTTATAATACTCATATAGGATTTTCTTCAATAGAAAGAGTTTTATTCTTTTTTGTTGTCACTACCTTCTTCACGAGAGACTAAAGTTAACAAAGGATTCTTAAAAGCTATGTTCTAAAAATGAAAGGGTTGTAGATTTCTTATCGTTAGCTCTTTTTTTAGCCAGTGGTATAGCGAAGAAATCTAATTTAAAGAAAAAATTGTAGTATCTCTTCGTGCCATGAGCGCCCCTTTTTATGGACCGTTTGCAAAAAGTTATTATTTTAGTTAATTGATAAGCCTTAAAAGTAAACTCTTGTTCGACTCTTTTATATAATACTATGGCGATATCCAATTAGCACAGAAAAAATACGGTGAGACCTGAATTATCTAGACTTTCAGGCTACTAAATACAAAGAAACTGGGCACATATTCTTCTGTTAAGTTTAGAGCCTCGTAATGGAATCGCTTATATGGGGAATAATTTTAGGTTCTTTTAGTGTCTGCTTTTTCTCTTCTTATTACAGCATTTGATCCAGCAAGGTTCTTAGTACTTTAAATTCGATGGTTCAAATCGTTTCATGTCATGATTGGCAGTTAAGAGAGAACTCGACAAGCCGGGTTGGTATAATACGACTAATTTGATTGGGTAAACCTATTACTTTGACTCTTACGCATACCGAGTAATCAAGTTGATCCAGGGATAACTAAAAACTAGTTTTGAAATCCCCATCTTTCATAAAGGTTCTCGTAAAAGGGAAGCTTAAATAGACGAGAGGCGGTGTTGGTTAATACCAAGGTGTTCGGTGAAGCTATCTCGTACTAAACCCTAACAGAATCCCATTCTATTTCCATTTTCTATGCTTTTGGTATTTCAATGTTTGTCTTATTTCTCTTCTATAATATGAAAACCTACTTTACTACGTAATTAATAAGAGAAGCGTTAGGATAATCAAAAAGAGTTCTTTGGGTTAATTGTTCGAATTTAAAACTAGTATTAAACACTTTGCGCGTGGTCATACACAGGTTTTCTTTACTCTGCTCGATTAGTAATTTTACAATTAGAACACGGGTTTTATTAGAACGAATTGTTTGCACTATAAGGGTCTTTCAAAGGGGGGCTCGCTCTTTTACTCTACTTTTGATTCTTATATTTTTAATTCAAGGTAACTATTTGAATCACTCTCGGTATTCTTCAACATTATAGGTCCCGCTAATCAAGCATAATATGTGCAAAAACATATTAAAGTTTTGCTGATTTCCTTTCTTTAGAACCTAAAACTTGCAGTAGAAACTAAGCTGAAATATACCGTATGACTGGATTGGGACCCCAAAATTGAGTATGGTTTAGCCGGTACTAGCGCGTATTGTACGCATTTTATAATTAGAATTATTGTCTTACATTAATAGAATAGGTTCAGCTCCAGTTTTTTATGCTCTAGCAGAGTCTTTCCAATATTTGCTAGCTTTTTCTAAAAACAGTTCTTTTAACTGGATTTTGTATCTCGAAACTTTCACGATATGCTAAGTAAAGAAAATGAGTTAGAGTTCGAGACATCCCTTATATGTAATACTTTAACGTAGGACCCATCTTGTATTTTCAAGGTTTCTTTTTGTAGTACTCGCATTACAATACAAGTACTAGTCTCCGGAAATTTTTTTTTATATTACTTAATTATTGTAGGAATTTAGGGGGATTTATCCCACCCACCCTGACTAAACCTATTCAGCAAATCTCCTTGTCTAAACTTATATGTCATCCTATATTCCAAAAAACAAGCTTGGTAACAAAGAGAAACTACAAATAAAATACTATTATCAATATTTTTTCGTACTTCTAAAGTAAGACTAACTGGCAAAAATTACCTATCTTATATTTATAAATACTTAGACTTTTTTTCCAACGTAAATGAATTCTTTGTTCTTGCCCGTCAAAGGGAGGTTATTTGATTCTATACCAAATTGAAAATGTACGTACACCACAAGGTTTTACACACGTGTGGTAGGCAATCTATTTACTTTCACAACAGAACTTACTGCATTCCCAATTAGCAATTTTTCTTATACTCCGTGCCTATTCTCTTTGAAATTGAAAACCCAATTTAACTTTAACTCCGCAGCTCTTATACTTTATTTAAGTAGCCCCTCTCTCGTTATGTTCTTCCCCTTTCCTTTCTCTAAATCTATAAATAAAAGATATTTGTATGGAATATCCTACATATATATTAGGTATTTTAGATTGATTGTAATATAGTTTATAAAACCCTATTGATTTGGGAATTCAGGTACTTAGATATAGTTACCTGCGGGGGGGGGGGGGGGTTTCTTTTTTTTTTTCAAAAGGGGGGGGAGAT